>JAQBSW010007899.1:0-37578 GCA_029291075.1 Eudiplozoon nipponicum
ATCGCAATCCATATAAGCAATCATGTGAGCTCTTCTCCCTTTATATAGGAAAATATAAATATTCTCCTTCATATTTCTTGTGAATATCTGAATAAGCATAAATCTTCACTTATGAATCTTTGGATTTCCTTAGTGGATTGCTCTTGGCATGGAAATACTCGTATATTCGAATAGCTCAAAACAGACAATGAGATCTTTTTTGCGATTCATTCTCCTTCGAGAGGAAGCTGATGGTAAGCTGACTTAAGATCAAGAACTGTAAACCAGTTGCGTCGAGCTATTTCAGCAATAATATTTTTGGCATTATTTTTCGTATAACGATCTGTAATTGTGCCCTGTTGAGGGCCCTAATATATTAGATAATCACCTAAGTATTGTTTGGCTGGATTATGAATTGGCGATGTCTGTTGACTAAAACTAGGCCGAATAATAATATCCTCCAGAATCGGATCAAAAGTTACCTTGACTGCCCGTAAATTCTATTGGACCAAGGGTCGAGATAAGGAAAAGACTGCCGTGCGTTCAGTTGATATATGGTCGTGTGTAGTTAGTTTAGCAGGACTAATGCGATCCGACCGATTTATTTTCGTGATCTTCGGTAAACTTTTACAAAATCACGTACTCTTAAGTGAGCGATTTCAAACGAGTCAGTGCTCTTGAGTGAAATAGCAGACAAACTTCACTTGCAACAAAGGTTCGCACACTTATAATTTTAATTGGGTCTATCAAGGTACCTTTGGCTGTATCAATCACCAATTCTTACTTTGAAAGGATATCGAATCCTAAAATACAGTATGACATGACAACAATCATCCGCAGAAACACTTGATGTAAGCCTAGTGAACTCCGAGATTTACCAAGCCATGTTTTTCTATTGAATGCCGTTGTCGGTATTTAACTGTACATTGTTCTGCATGTCATTGAGATATTGAGCAGCATTAATGATATTGCTGCACCTGTATCAACCATAAACGCGACCCGCGAGAGAGGATCGGTTACAACCATTAACAACGCTGGTGACTATTAAATTTACTTATAGAGATTTAAAATTACAAACATTTGTCCCAGGTGCCGCACTACTATGGAAATTGATTTTAAATGGTTATAAGCCAAAGATTATTTAATTAGAGCGTTATAATGAGCTTAAAAGGTTTTTACGATTCCATTTCCATTATTTATCTGATCAACGACTGTTCACCTATAATGTAATATTAAGACACATCATAAATTAATTATTTGCGAAGAGAAATTAAAATTGTAACGTTTCAAACAACACTGGTTATTTCTAGACTAAATTAGACATTATATATCATGAGATATAATTTAATATGCTGATAGTATAGTCTAGAAAATATAAGTAATGATTTCTAAAAATATATATTCTTTGTTCCCGAAAATTACTACAATTTCAATTTAATATGTCTGAAACTTGACAGAATAAGTTAGTGTAAAAAATTGAAGAATTAGAAGAAACGATAGAGACTGTTCAAGAAAATTGACCTAATTGAACAAAATGCAGACTATTCCTAATTTAGCACTACGAAAATTAATAAAAATAAGTGTCAAACTAAAAATAGTGTTCTTTACAAATAGGAATAAGAATCCCTATACTTGATCAAAGTAAAATGCATCCGTGGTCGTGTCATATATATATATATATATATATATATATATATATATATATATATATATATATATATATATATATAAGGAAAAACTATCTACCAGACTTATTGATAATACAATCTGATGTAATTTCAAACTCATTATTTTCAATATATAAGTAATAAATTTCTGCCATTATACATAAATTTACTTCAACTTCTCAAAATCACATGGTGTCTGACATAAAATCATATATCGAGGGTGGACACAGCCCAAACTCTAGAGCATATGTGCTCCATTTAGAGCCACATCCGCGGGAAATTCTTGAGAGTACTTGAGGAGATCACAATTAATACGAAACTATTCTTTAAATATTCTTGAAGTAAACACCAATCTCATTGTATTTAACCAGTCGTCGAAGAAAATAGTAAAACTACCGCCAGTCGCACACATTGACGCGTTTCGACCTTCCATGATCATCATCAGAGTACGACGGCACGCTGACTAGCGAGGATCAAACGCACTGAATATATATGCAATGCAAAATTATGTATGCGGCTCTCACCTTTAGTAGTCTTGCATACATTGAACGTGACTGGAAATGTCGGCCGCACAATTTCTATGCAGTCACGAACATTAGATGTTTTGCCTCCGTCACACACATATGTATAGACAATACAATTAAAAAATAATTGATTGCGCGGGTGGTGATAACAATTCTTTAAATCAAGTTTGCGTGCTTGAAGTAAACACCATTTATATTGTACTTAACTATTCTTTGAATAACATAACAAAACTACCGCCAGTCGCAACGCACTGAAGCGTTTCAACCTTCCATGATAATCATCAGAGTACAACGGCAAACTGGCGAGCGAGGATCAAACCGCATTGAATATATATGGAAATCAAATTTAGATATGCGGCTCTCACATTTAGTAGTCTTGCATAAATTGTATATTTCATGCAGTATATTCATAAAGTATATTACTTTTTAGGAAGAAAAACACATTATTTATACTATTTTATGCTTAAATTACATTTTCTGTTTTACATGTTACACAATCACACAATTTATTTTTGCAGACCTTTTGCGTACTGGCCAATGATCTAAATTACTCACCGAGTAATGTTTCGTAAATGAAAATCTGTGATTTCGGACGATTTTATCTCTCGATGTCAGAGTTTAGAAATCCCACAGTAGGTTTTGGCATTCATCTCCACCGTCAGATGACAAGTCGTTATTTTATTCTTTAACTGTTTCTCTGAATCTTACACTTTCAACCTAAATATAAATCACGTTATTGTAAAGGATTAGAATTAATCATACATATATATATATATATATATATATATATATATATATATATATATATATTACCCAACTGGACAGTTGGTAATATTAGAGAATTATTGGTTACACAGGTGGTAATAAAATTTCTTTAAATCAAGTTTGCGAGCTGGATTTAAATAATTGGTGACATTACTCGTGTAATATATGCAATTCTGCATAATTGTTTGTTTGGGTGTGACAGTAAAGAAAGCAGACGCACCCAAAATGCTTTCAAGGCCAGTTACTTGTTTTCAGTTTTGAGAACAAACGGCTGTCAAATGAATAGATTTTGAGCAAGCGATGGTGAGAACTGAACTCACTAAGAATAATTAGTGAATTAAATGTGGATAAGGTCACAAAAAATAGGTAGCATCCTTTAATTGTAGTTACCTGCGAAATATATTACACTTTTCTTTATGATAATTGTTACTGTTTTTTCACATAACTCGTTAAATTTCATTTAGAATTAGTATTAGTAACAAAAACAGTGATGGAAGTGATGAAGCATAATATGTATATAACAGTGTTCAAAGTGAGGTGAAATGAGCATTCAATTGTTGATGTAAATGATGTTTGAGGTGATGATGATAGTTCGACTATAAATATATAATTTCACTTAATTAATTACACTAAGCAAATTGTTTCCTAAACAATGCTTCCACGCTAAACATAGGTAGGGCAGGACATTGTTACGATTGACGTAGAAGCAGAGAACGTGTACATTGGAAAAATATGCGAAAGTGTTAATTATTTTTACTGTGATGACGCTCAGTATTTGGACGAAATTGCTCTCGTTCATTAATGACAAAGGTAATATCAATACTAGTTAAAACTTTACTAAACTTTAGGTTGATGCATTTAGTGAAGATAACGATGGGGCTTACGTTGACAATGCAGCTTCCAAGATGGGATTAGTTAATAAAAATAAAATAATAAAATATCATTTGGATATTCAGAAAGTAGGCTAACAAAAATTTAAAATTAATAATTCAAATGAGTTTCCTAACACTTAAGTTTATGGTAAGATTAATGCCTAAAATATTCATAAGCATTCTCTTTTCGCTTGGATACGAATATTTTATCGATTGTTAAATGAAAATAATAATAAATATAAAATAGTTTTCATCAAAATGAAAGAATGCATTATTGGTCTACATGAAAGAGATCACGATGATAAAGACAATTATAATTTAATTATACAAGCAATGATAACTTTATGAAAATTAAAAAAAAATAATTTCATTTGTTATTCGGATGGTATATGTAAAATGAAGACTGATAGAAACGCATTAGTATAGCACGAAAATACTGATACCTTTATTTATTGAATTGCCTTTGTCACACCATGCATACTTAGTTTATATTGACAAATTTATGTTCATAATGAATCAAGTTTTTATATCAAGATCGCAACCTTCATTAAAAGTAATCGTTAATTTTTGTTTTCTAATAGGGATAAAAATTACTAATATTTTGGCAACTGGATGGACATTGTGAAACCTTAACTTATTATGAAAAACATTTATGCGTAAAATGTCGCTGATGCTGTTGTTTAATTTGAGAATTACAATTTTTGAAATTCATTAGAACATCCTTAATTTGAATTCGAGACACATTAACAACCCTACCCACTTACAGCATAACGAGAGTGAAAACCCCTCTCAATATGATGACTATATTAATTTGAAATCTATTTAACTTTTAAAATAAATGATTTTCTAATTATTATAAATAATGATCTGCCATGTTACTATTTATGAAAATTATTTTAATGATTTATTTTTTTATGTACAAACAATTAGTTAGAGAGATCAATGAAAAACTTAAATATATATGAATATTGTAATGAAAATGATAATTTATTTCGTCATTAATTTAGTGTATGTGATTTTGTCCTTGATTATGACAATTTGTACCTAAAATATTTTGTTTCTTTTATGATTTCGAGAGGACTCTACTAGTCGAAGGCAGAATAATAATGACTTTCTCGATGATAACAATAATAAGTACAATGAGCTTTATTACCTATAATGTTTATAAATAATGTTCTCATCATGATAATGATGCTTATGATGACGATTATGTAAATTTCTGTAATTTTGTTGATATCCGTTTGCCTAAAGTCGCCAGTAAGCACGAAACGAATGTGCATGAGATTATACTTTCCGTCCATGCTACCTTTGGTTTATTCTTCTGG
Organism: Eudiplozoon nipponicum; assembly: GCA_029291075.1. Classification (NCBI taxonomy): domain Eukaryota; kingdom Metazoa; phylum Platyhelminthes; class Monogenea; order Mazocraeidea; family Diplozoidae; genus Eudiplozoon; species Eudiplozoon nipponicum. Next base: position 5,133 of record JAQBSW010007899.1, read on the forward strand.
TCACCACAGAACTAATTTGTTACTAGGTTCGAACACCTAATGCATACTTACATATATATTAGCTCTCCGCAACAAAGAGTATTTAACTCTTGTATATTGAATTGAATGATGTCATGCTTACCGCGAAATTTGATAACTGATATCGATCAAAGCCAGTGTGCATCAATTTACTGGAGTAACAGGTGTTCAGAATTTGTTGTAATTCTCAATTTCGGTGAACTAAAGGACACATTGATATCCATTATGTTGTTACCATGTACCGACTCGGCAAGCATAGTTTTAGTACCATATACCCTTTCGGTACGATATTGTTGGTATCGGTTATTGACACAATAGTAATAGTAATAGTACCCTTTACAGACTCGGTATATATATTATACAGAGTGAGTTAGCGCTGAAGTCACATTGTTAAGACTTTATATGATGTTAGCTTCACTACTGCAGATTTACACATACGTCTAGGAAATTGTACCGTCCTATTATTGTGGTTAAAGGGCGTAATACCGGCTCCTACTCATGAGTCGCCAGTAAGCACGAAACAAATTTGCATGAGATTATACTTTCAGTTCATGCTTTCTTTGGTTTATCCTTCTTGTCACAACTAAACTAATTTTTTACAAGGTTAACAACACCTAATACATACTTGCCTGAGAATTTTTGGTTGTTGATAACACCGGTTGTAATATGGAGAACGAATATTAAATATTTATGCTTAAATGTAAACTCACTAAGACTTATTCTTTTGTTGCTGATGCTGCAGACGACGATGATCATACCGATTAATTGTGCTGGTATTGGTGGCAGGAAATCAGATGTTTCCTTTAAATTTAAATATAGTATGATGGACAACCTTTGAAAATAATGAGTTGCGTCATTAACAAAACGATAGCTTTCTATTTTAGATGGAGAATATGTACGAACTCTTTAATGTGTTAAATTTTAAGAAGAATGTCTCTCAATAATATGCAACGTTTAAGTGAAAATTCAAAATAACCCTAATGACGGAAGTTCTTTTTCGTTTTTGCTTGAAAAAAGGCGTTTACTTGATGACATGACCTAGCCTCATTTCTCTTAAGGCACACGTTTTGATTTCTATTGTTCGAGGTTTGTCCCGAAGCATGTGTAGTCGTACTTTTGATAACGAAAACAATAACAAAAAAACAGAAACAACATTTAATTCTATTACTACTATTGATACTACTTATATTATCCCAAAAGCTAATACTACTGTTAATATTATCATCACTAATAATACTACTACATCCACTACTTCAACTATTAATCCAAAAATATACTATATCTCTTACTACTACTACTACTACTACTACTACTACTACTACTAATACTACTACTACTACTACAACAACTACTACTACTACTACTTCTACCACTACTACTACTACTACTACTACTACTATTTCTACGAGGACTACTACTACAACAACAACTAATAATACTATTACTTCGACGGCTACTAATGCTACTACAACTAATACCAATATTACTACTCCAACTACTCAAGATAATTCTAGTGCTTCTACTATTATTACCACAACAACATATACAATTACTACTAATATTGCTATTACTACCATTACTACTACTACTATTGCTACTACTAACTACTACTGATACTATTAATACTACTACTACTAATACTACTATGACCACCAAAGCTAATACTAATACTAATATTATCATCATTACTATCACTTCTACTCCTCCTCCTACAATTACTTCTACTGCTACTGATGTTACTACTACTAATACTAATACTAATATTACTGCTCCAACTACTAAAGATAATTTTATTACTTCTACTCCTATTAGCACAACAACATATGCAATTACTATTAATATTGCTACTATTACTTATGCTACTACTGCTATTACTACTACTATTACTACTAATACTACTACTATTAGTTCTTAACACGGCCACGTCAATATTTTTGAGATCATTTATGCCGAATATCCGAATCTCCTTCGACCACAATATTACCAGGTAGTGGCTGAAAGACTTATTGATTTTCCAAATCCTAAGGCTATTTAAAAAAAATTATCTTTTTCGCTAGGCCTTTCCTCCAATATGAAAATTAAAAACAATTTAGATATTACCACGATGAAATTCACTCTAGTTTGGAACCCGCGTAAAATATAATAATGAATGATAGCGGTATAAAAATAAATAGACGGTGTACTAGTGTATGCTAAAAAGGTAAAAGTTCATCATGATATTAGTTAAATCACTTATCAATTCCTCTCATAGTTCTGTCAAAAAATGATTTTGGCTTGTTCGTTGCCAAATATAATCAGAGTATTGCTTACTTTTCCATAGTTATTTTAATGGTTCGAATGCGAAGCGTTTTCGATAGTAAACAATTTAAATACTTTTTGCTGCACAGGGTTAATATTTATGCAGTCGTGTAATATTCCTTGCGCACCTAGCAACAAATTAATTCAAATATGACCACAAGGATGAACCAAGGTCAGCATGAATGGAAGGTATAATCACAGGTGTATATTCGCTTCGTGCATACTGTCGACTTATATGTAGAAGGCTGTATTAGGCCATATGCCCACTATATAAATTGGTGCTCAATGTGGGACTATCGGACGGTACGAAGCTAAACAGTTTTTATTTTCAAAGCCTAAAAAACTACTGAGCAGTTAGGTCAAACCAAGTTTTCAGACTTCAAATAAAAAGCAATACCATTTTTAACAGTTTTAATACATGACGAAACTACCGTCAATTATGCATATTGTTGCGCTTAGGTTTCTCACGTTGGAAAACTGACCAATGGCAATTAAATCAGAATTTATATATGCTGCTTTGAATTTCAGAGATGTGACGTTAAATACTAATTGTCTTACAAAATTGAATTTGGCTGAAATGACCACTGATTAATATATGCGAGCTCACTAGGGTTGAGAGACTTATTTCTGCTTCTGAAAACTTTATTTATATCGTTTTATGATCGCTTAATTTGTCAATAAATTTTGTACTGTTTTGCTTACTACTGTACATCTTTCTGCTACTGACTGATACAATCAATTAACAATTAACCATACTCATGATTTTGCTATTAGACTGAAACTCAGCATCTGACATTTTAACTCAGTGTTTTAAACTGCACAATGTGTAATTGAATACTAAATAAAACAGATGTTTAATGCTCATGTGAATGAAATTTTCTTGGCAATCAACAAGTTTATTATTGTCTACAGATATAAATTTTTCATAATCACACTGTGTTACGTTAAATTAAATTGACAATTTCTGATGAGGAGATTTCAAGTATGCATATGATTTACGTCAGGTGACATAAGAGAATAAGACTTCGCAATAGCTGTTCATAGTAGTCGCAAAATCAATCGTTCACCAACATTACTGTTATTTAGACCCGGTCGAGAAAGAATAATATGTATACTTTTATATAATAGGCATGGCGTATATAGTAACAGGTTACGTAAATAGAATCGGAAGAATATGCCAAATTCAGCATGAATTTCATACGTGCAGATAAATCTTTGGTAGAAGCCGGCACTACATCCTAAAACCATTAAATGTTTTGTCAAGAGGCATCAGAGAGCTGGAATGTCAAATTTGCATACATAAGCGTATTATAGCAGTAGTTACCTGATCTGCGTTTTGACTAACGCAGCTTTCATTGTTCCAGTAATTTTCTTTCATCAATATATTTCGGCCAAGCTTACCGTAAGCCTTCATCAGTTGCATTTCACGAAACAAATGAAGCAAGTGTGTTATTTCCTCTAGTCATAATATTTATATACCTCAGACTGACCTTTCATTAGATATTCGCGTGTCACATATGTGTGTGTGTGTACATTTTCATAACCGTTGTTTTCATCTAACTAATTTCGACCAGAGTGGCTGAATAATAATTTATCAATTGCATGCAATAACTATTCGTTTTTTTAACACACTCAATGTAAATGACGTAACTGAGATGGGGAGACCCATAATTCAGAAACACTCGTCATAAAAACATGCCATGAGTGATTAAACCAGAAGTCCGAAAGACTAATGCACATGTTAAATTACAATTCAAACCACTAGGTTGTACTCAAGATAGAGAAGTTAATAACAGTTATTGGCGCACGCCACGCATGTCCATGTGTATGTGTATGCATAACTAAAAAACTTGGTTAAATTATTTTATTTTGATACACATGTACGTACATCTAAATGAAACTGCAGTCAATAGACATTAATTTACCCTTTGCACGCGTCAGACAAATTATTACTTATAACTATTGTATTATTAGAATATTTCCAATGGGTAGGGTGGGGGTGTAAAACAGAAAATTAAGGTTGAAATCACTATTTGTTTTAAAATCAAATGAATAGTTAGAGATGAAATTTTGAAGACTATATTCATAATAATTGTTTATTCATTTGTTGAATAAAAGCCCACTAATTAGTCAATCTTAATCTGATGTTCTTAATCTTTTACTGGAGCTAGCTTCAGTTACCAATTCATGCAATCGCCTTTTTCTTCCACTAGCTAGTGCAGTATTCCAAATCGGACCTAAAGATTTTTCAACAGCTGTTTCATTCATAATATTATCTCTAGATTTAATTTCTATAGATTCCCTAATCAATCTCGTCATCCTATTACGACTACATATTGCTATGCGTTTGCATTCCTCCCAGTCGATAGTATGCTCAGTCACCACTACATGACGAGCAAGATCAGATTTAGCAATATGTCCATATTTACACGCAGTTTTATGTTCACCTCTTCTTACTTTGATTGGACGCATGGTTTCACCAACATAATTGAGACTGTAATCATTGCATGGGATCTCATACACTCCTGAAGTGTCTAAGGGTTCAATCTTTTCTTTTTGGTTAGGGAGTATAGTGCCTAGTGTAAGGGGCTGTTTTAAAACGGTCCTTATATTGTATTTTAAAGCTATTGATTTCACTTTCCTACTTAATATAGAGTCCGGTAATACCATGACCTTCCGCTCTTCCTTATCCTTATCCGCTTTCGTGTATCTCAAACTAGGATTAAATTTCTTCACCATGTCCCTCATTGTTGTATCTATTAAATGAGGAGGGTAACCATAAGTCTTAAATATATCGCGTAGTCTGTCTAATTCTAACTTCCTATGCTTTATATCTGTTATTAACTTGATCTATCTTGAACACAACCTAGTGGCTTTGAGATCCTGTAATTTAACATGTGCATTACGTCTGTTCGGACTTCTGGTTTTATCACTCATGACATGTTTTTATGACGAGTGTTTCTGAATTATGGGTCTCCCCCATCTCAGTTACGTCATTTACATTGAGTGTGTTAAAAAACGAATATTTATTGCATGCAATTGATAAATTATTATTCAGCCACTCTGGTCGAAATTAGTTAGATGAAAACAACGGTTATGAAAATGTACACACAGACACACATATGTGACACGCGAATAACTAATGTAAGGTCAGTCTGAGGTATATAAATATTATGACTAGAGGAAATAACACACTTGCTTCATTTGTTTCGTGAAATGCAACTGATGAAGGCCTACGGTAAGCTTGGCCGAAATATATTGATGAAAGAAAATTACTGGAACAATGAAAGCTGCGTTAGTCAAAACACAGATCAGGTAATTACAATTATTCCAGGTGCGCATCAATGCAACTCCTTCAAGAAATATAGCAGTAGTTGTTTCACGTTCAATAAAGTAGTATACTAAGCTAATTCAAAGACCTTGCCGCGTTATTTTTTGATCCAATTCGAAGTGTTTTGCTCATTTTTGCAAATTATTGCTAAAACGTCAGCTAGTATTACCGTACCCTCGCAATTATTGCCGCTCAATAATTAAAAAAATTAAAGTTTATTTGAAGTTGAAAGTAACAATTAATCAAAGAACAAATTAAATAATAATTCACATAATTGGAAAATTTTGAGGTGTAAAAAGTTGGACAATAAATTGTTGAAGGCGTTCTGAACAAAATTAATTAGTTCATGAATAAATTACAGACTTGTGATTTCCGCTGCAATCTCCACAGAACGGAAATACACTGCATATTTCACAAAATGAATATTTTTTAGCTGTGTTAAAAATTGCGAAATAAAAGTGCTCAATAAATACAAGAATTGCGGGATAAGTAATTAATTTCATTTATCGAAAGGAATTTTTGAATAAATTATAATGCGAATGTTATAAATGTATCACAATTATCAAAATTGTGCGTTTTCAAAATAAAATATCAGCAAAAGAAGCTTTGTGTTACTTTTCATGTTCCACTACATATTCCAAAGTAAATTTTTTTAAACTTTTTTATTGTTGTGTGAGCTTACGGATTTATTGAGTGAGGTTTAAGACATAAATTACATTTAAATAGATGTAATCGAACACTGGTTGCATGAGCAATGCTTAATATTATTTACATCAAGTTCGCGATTTTGATGTGAGCACCAATACCATCATATAAATTAATTTTGTCATATAGTAAATTTGGATAAGCAATCCAAAATGATAAATGCAATTGAAGAAAGACAGGAAATGGTTTTCTTGTGATACAAATTTATTCAACTTACTAAATGGAAACGGATTTTCATGCTTAAAATGCTTCCGCTGGATCAATCCATAGTTATCCATAAAAATGTTTCTATAGATGATAGTATAATTTAAGTTATAAAATATCACCGCCCGTGCAACCAATGTTTGTTTAATTATACAATCGTTCCTTGCAATACCACTACCCAATGTAATGTGGAATCTGTTTTATAACGACCGATTGAGGATGGTTAATTGTAACTTTAAGGCTAAATGGATGCTATGTAGGCTCCATCTAAAGTAAAGTCCAACCAAGAAACATTGGTCTGTATATAACTGAAAATTGGGTGCAGCGTGTGGTAGGGTGACTCCGTGGTCAAAGCCCTAGATTCTGAAGCAAGCGTACCCAGGTTCGAGCCCTATCCGCGGCAAATTCTGGACAGTACGTTATATGTTCTCAATTATGTCGAAACCGGCGTACTGGATGAATTGCCCATTCCACACTTTGTAATACTTAGTTCATACTGAAAAATGTATGTACATAATAGATCAGGTGTTTACATCAATATTGCAACTTTGGTTAAAAGTAATTTTATTATCGTTCGCACAATCAATGTTCGTTTGATTATATAAATAGAGAACTGTCTCGTCAGATTTACTCTTGCCAAACATAGATTGTTGCTCATATAGTTAATTTCGATAAGCAATCCAAAATGTGAAATGTAATCGAAGAAATAAATTAAATGATATCCTTGCGGTAGAAATTCAATCGACTTAGAAAATGGAAACCGATTATCATGTGTTAAATGCACCCTCTGGATCAATCAATATTTATCCATTACATTTCTGTGAATAACAGTTTAATGTCAAATATAAAATAAAATGTATTGGTACGTTTCGAAAAATTAATGTTTTAATTTTTTAAATGATCAATTAGTCTTTGGTTTTTTAATTATGCCTTACATTTCAATATTAAATTAAAAGTTAATTAATTTTATAATAGTGTGCACTACATTTAGAAATAAATTATAAATGTTTAGTGAACTAACTTCTTCTATTACGTTAAGGAAGCGATCTGTTTAGTGCAAATAGTAAAACATTCACGAAGGCCAAAAATAAAATTTGTTCAATAATGCCACAACGACTAATTCAAACGTACACCTATCGTTGTTTTAATCTTTCTCGATCATAATATAGTCAAAGTAAGTTAGAATGTTAATAAGTCATACTTTTAATTTGTGACTAGTATATTAGCAGTCTACAGGCATGTCAAATTTACCTTGACAAGAAACGATTCTAATGTAGTTAACTGAAATTATGTCTGACCATGATCAATCAGAAAAAGATCTTCAAAAGTGACCCGCTGAGCAACAAAGTAAAGTTTAATGTGAAAATCAACCCCTTGCGCAATAACATGTTATAGCGGACGTAGAAGATTTCAAAAACTGATTTATTTATATAACTAACATCTCGAAAATTTTCTGCTAGCTTTTCTGGTGTATTTCTTTGAAGTTATCTTAAAACATGAGTAACTCTAGAAAACTTTATATGTTAGGCACGATCATGCAGTTTTTAATCGAAGTATCCACAATTGAATTCATTTAGCTTTAACAATAATATATTTTCTTATTCAAAACAAAACAAAAATTTTATACACACTTAATTTGGCCATGCAAAATGTTAACGTTAAAAAATTAAATTTCTTATGCTATTGGTATAATTTACAAAAATTACTTTATTACCGTCAACCATTTTGTGCGACCGGATAATTTCATTATGGTTGGTGTTTATATCAAGCGCTCGAACTTGATTTATATCATTTTTATTCCATTTCGCGAGAGCACTGATTGTTTAACCATCAGTTGTTGTCATTTTTGGTCAAAAACGAGTTGATTTTAATGACATTTTATTCCATCTTATCGCGGTACATTGCTAGAGTTATAATAAACTGCTTATTTACCTACCTTTAAAACTAATTTGCCTTCATGGTAATCAGATTCACGTACAGCATTTCAATAACCTGTTCTCACGTATAAATACCAATAACGTAATTCGATTGATTATTTTTGGAAGGATTGCAGAGTGCGGGCGTCATAGTGAAGCATGTCAAAATTCGCAATCGTGGGATGCCGCTTTGCACTATCAGCTTCGCAATGATCTGATGGATTCGCATTTTCAAGTACACATTAATTTGGTCCTCGCTGTGGCTGGAGGCTGATTCGACCTCCGAAGGCTTCAACACCGTTCATACTGACAACTGGAAATGAGGTACGGTCTAATCTTCCTACCTTATTTCCAGTGGTTAGTGTGAACGATGTTGACGTCTTCGGAGATCGAATCAGCACCCAGCAACAACGAAGACGAACTGAATTGGTATGAGGATCAATCGAATCTTTGCAATATTGATGTTGCAATGCGATGACAAACGATCGCAAATCGTGGCCTGCTTCAATTCGATTAGTTGCTTGATTTTCTCGCTCCAGTTTACAATCTGGAACTCATTTATATAATTAACAGAACATTGGTTGTGCGGGTGGTGATAACAATTATTATAATCAAGGTTGCGGTTTTGATATAAACACCTGACCCATTAATTACTTGCATACGTCAGTATAAACTAAGAATTGTATAGTGTAGAAAAGGCAATTCATCTAGTTGACCGGTTTCGTCCTTTTTGGGAACTCATCATGTTCTAACCACAATTGCCGCGGACAGGACTCGAAACTGGGCATGTCTGCTTCGGAATCTGGTGCTCTAACCACTGAGCCATCCTGCCGCACACTACACTGCACACAATTTTCAGTTATATACTATATCAAGACCGCAACCTTGATTACAATAATTGTTATCACCACCCGGGCAACCAATGTTCGTTTAATTATATAAATGTTCATTTCAATACCACTTCTCCATGTAATGTGGTGTCTGTTCAGTAATGACAGATTTGGCATGGTTAGTTGGAACTTTGGGTCTTAATGGATGCCATATGAGCTCCACCTAAAGGAAAAATTGACTAACCAAGTTACATTAGTTAGTATATAACTGAAAATTGTGTACAGTGTAGTGTGCGGCAGGATAGCTCAGTGGTTAGAGCACCAGATTCCGAAGCAGACGTGCCAAGGTTTGAGTCCTGTCCGCGGCAAATTCTGGCCAGTACATGATGAGTTCCCAATAAGGACGAAACCGGTCTACTCGTCCATTGTTTTGCTCAATATTTGCAAGTGCATTCTTCCGCGCGCACATCTTGTGGCCTTTCCTTGCATCGATTTTAATCCGAGTCTATCGAGGACTTCTATCATTTTATCTCTTATATTTTAATAATCTTATCTATCAAATGATCCATCAAGTATTACAAATTTTATAACCCTTCACCGACATTAATAGTTAATTTTTGACTCAAATAAAGGTTATATATGATATAAATTCAAAATAATGTATAGCTTCACATTTAGACATACGTAAAATGGACATATCCCATAGCGCATAGTTGCTCAATCTATCTCCTTTCCTCATATAATCGCATTATCTTCGTCTCATTCTCTATCTCTGTCGTACTTTCATTTATTCTATTTTTGCATGCAACGCTCATGGCGCGTATACTTTTTAGCGACCATGTTCTCCCAGAATCAGCATAGTTCAATTTAGACTTTGTGTTAAATGAACGTATTTCTATGATTTGGACAGTCGATAATTAAAATGTATCGATACCTGTCCTCAATAGTAGCAAATGCTTTCTGCCAATTAGGAGAACAGCCAGCAGAAAGGTATACCTTTATATTTCTGTTTACGACTTAAAAACAACACTGCATTGACACGAGGTTCAGGCTTTGATTTAAATTATCAGTAGAACAATGAAACAATATTAGAAATCCTGAACTATCAAGCTTGACAAGTTTGGCTACAAAGTCATATCAACAGGAACTGTATGTCACAAGTTTTCGTGATTTAAATACACTTTTTGTATATTCTATTATTAAAATAAATTGAATTTCATCCGCCTTCAAGCAACATTTGTTAAAGCATAAAATATGGAAATTATATGTTGATTAACTTAATTATAAATCTGCAATACCGATGATCTTATTTTACTAATCACTTGCACGCTGTTTACAAATGTTTCATAAACTTGCAGTAGTCACACTGTTGTGTTTTACACTGAGGCAGAAACTAGCAGAACCCAATCGATATTTTTTGAACAACATTGGAAGAGAAAAGAAATAGTTTCTGTTTGCCAATAAATCGCACTCGCATACTGCTATGTGATAAATTTACCTCGAACCATCAGAATAACGAATGGTTTAAGCTTTAAGCTGAATTTACATCCAGATTGAACATTGCTCTGCTATGCCTGGATAATAGACCTACTCCTAAACAGATTGATCCGGTATTGGAATTTTTCCCGAAATAGTCATGACATTCCTCGCGTGCTACGCAATATGTAAAAATTTACTGGTTTAAGTTTTTTGGCGTTAAATTCAAAACGCTGGTATTTTAAAATTTATTGCTATTTTGCAAAACTAAGTATGTTACTTATCAGATAATAATAATAATAATAATAATAATAATAATAATAAATAATTTATTCTGAGTATCAATGTGTTTGGAGACAAGGTATCAGCAGTTAGCCATTTTGGCGTATCATTGACTGCAGTTTCTCCAATAGTTCTGTCATTTAAAGTCTGGCATATTTGTTGTCAAATATAGTGTTGCACGTTTTCCTTTAATTACATTAAGATTTCGATTGCGAATCGTTTTGGATAATCAATCAATTAGTTACTTTTGGTGGCCATGAACGTATATATATATATATATATATATATATATATATATATATATATATATATATATATATATATATTCAATTGTGTATTAGGTGTTGAGCACCTAGTAATAAATTATTTCAAATATTACCGGAAGGGTAATGCAAAGACAGCATGAGCTGAAGGTATAATCTCATGTGCGAATTCGTTTCGTAGTTACGGAATATTCTGAAACTATGGTATTGGTACCATATACCATTTCGGCAACCATACTGCTGTATCAGGTACTGACACAACAGCCATAGTTTTGGTACGCTTTACATTCCCGGTATATATATATATATATCATATATAGAGAGTTTGCTTTGAGGTCGCATTGTCGAAAACTTTATATGAAGTGAGCTCCGCTACTGCTGGTTTGCACCTAAATATATAGTGGGTATAGGACGAGATATCAGCTACTACCGATGAGTCGCCAGTATGCAATAAAAATTATACTTTCAGTTTATGCTATCTTTTGTTTATCCTTCTGGTCATATTTGAACTAATTTTTTACTAGATGCGCAACACCTAACACACAATTGCATAAATAATACTTAGAGAATTTGTTTTGCTAATTTTAATTTCATTCTGATTTCCACTACCTTGAGCATTGTACAATGCTCTTGGTAAACTTTCAGAAATCTAAGTGTTTATCAACAACAGTTTTGACTAAAACGCAGGTCGTGATATTATTTAATTAGATCAATTTCGTGGGTCTGAATTCAATATCGGCCAAAAATGCCATTCTAGCTGATTTGGAAACTAGTTTAACCCAGACCATTACCCCGTGCCGACGCGTTTATACGCGCCTTTTTCTTCATCACCTACCTCAGCACGACAACAACTGTCACTGATCCAATCATGAATAAAAAATAAAATATTGTAATTAGCTCACTTGTGCTTCGACGTAAACTTCTCACGTGTATTGCTTTAAAATGTTATTTCAGCTGATAATAAATAAACTGAGCTTGTTTGGCTATGCCGTAATACTGCTTAAAGCATAGTTTGTGTATAGGTGTGCATTCCCTTTGAGCCTAAATGTGTATCGTTTCTAAAATTTAATTCAAAATTTATTGAGTTTACTTATTTTGTTTCCCATCAAAGGGATTTTTGTGTTATTTATGTCTTCGTTGCCAAAAACGTTAGCACTAAGTTGCAAAGTAAATCAGACCGCGTTGTATGCACGCGTGGCTAGGCTATATTTTTAAAAATTTTATAATATTAAAATCAACGATTAACAATAAGAACAAATAAGACAGTTGCTTTTTAAATACTATAAAGCGTTTTGTATTGAGTATACACAAGAAACTGTTTTTATATGAAATGCAATTCAACGTTGACCTTCTATTGATAAGGCCTGTTAAGATAAGCCTCTTATCATTACGAACTGACAAGTCATTGACAGCAAGTGTGTTTTGTTCAATTATTTACAATGCTGCCATTTTATCTAGGCTTCTTATTTCAATTGACGCCAGATATTTACCCGATGTTTAACCCTTTAAAGTACTTAGATTATATTCTAGTACAATGACTTAAGACGTAATTTAAATCAATCGGATTAACTAAAATATAAAACAATTAAAATATTAATTTAATGAAGTTCAAATATCTGAACTAACCAGAGTTACTTTGAAGACTTAGGAATCTATTTAAACTTAGGCTATCGAAATCAAGTTATTTAGGTATATCATTGTTAAACAATTAGTGCATACTTTCTTTCAATCAAGCATTTTATTGCAATTTTGTGTTTACTCTTTAACAAAAATTTTAACCAAATTTAAATTTTCACCAAGATATCAGTATTTGATAAATTGGATAATATTTCCCATTGATGGAGTATTTTCTCGTAGGTTTCGTTACTTTATTCATCAGGATAATGCGGGGTTTTAACTGATTTTTTTTGTCTCTTCTCGAAGCCCTTCCTTTACGTCTTATAATTTGATTGGCTTGCAACCAGAACGGCACAGAGTCAGTGTCTTTTTAGCAGCGTAACTCTTTTCGTTCTTTATTCTGCACATTAACGAAATTGTATTCTTCGCACTCGGTTGTGCTCGTACAAAATGCCACGGTTAGTCATTCCGTTTAAATTATTTTAGATCTTAACAGAAAAATCGTGACAAGTTTCAAAGGAAATGAAAATTGATTTCTAGTCTTTCTAGTCATAGCAAATTGATATCACGCGTATTTGTATCGGTCGAAACTTAAGTTCGAATGCCGCATGTGATATGCTAACGTTTTCGAGCTTTCTTAGTTTTCATTAGATAAACACCAAACAACTGTTGACTGGAGCAAAAGTTTCACAGACATATTTAGGTATGTGAAAAAGCAGAACTGTTATTCTAACTTCAAAGGTGTTTTTTATGTCATACATAATATTAATTCCAAATAAATATTATCAATCCAATAACTAAAATTCGGTTTCCCAAAGTTGCGTTCGTTTTACTTCGCTTCTTAGCTTGTAGATATGAAATAGTTTGTTTTCATTTATTTAATACTTATTAAGAAGAATTCATTAACGCTCTACCTTTGCTCAAACCTGCATATTGATTTTAACATGTTCAAATTCATAATTTATTACATGCCTTTTGATTTTATTTGATAGGTTTCTCTATACGTCTCCCTCACCTCACCAACAACCCTATGAAATTTAGTATCACCAATTCTTATGCGTTCTACTTTGTCTTGCGCAATAAAATATGTTCTGCTCTCGGTCCTTTAACTAGTCTTGATACTAGGTTCCTCATTAAACAAGGTGGATGGTTAACACCTACAAATTCGGTGTAAAATTCAAAGGCTCCTTTTTCTCTACTTGTAGTTTTGCTCATATCAGATAGGTTTATTTGTAGCCTTTTCTCCTTCTTCGCTCATCATCATACTGACATTTATTTTGATCAATTGTAGCTAACCCTTACTGATTGCCTAATTATATGTGCTCTAATTTGACTATTAATTTGTCACAACTGAACTAATTTGTTACTAGGTTCGCAACACCTAATACATACTTGCATATATATTAGATCTTCGCAACAAACAGTATTTAACTGTATTAATTTGTTTGCCATAATATCATACGTTCTTCACTCAGAAAATTAATTTGTCTTGCTTCTTCGTTGCCATGTCAATCCAGATAAACATTTGAGACTCATGTAATCGCCATTACTCGCACATAATCCATTTTACCTACTTGCTGCTCGGTACATCGTTAATTAACTTTATACCTCTTTCAACAAAAATATATTTAATTTTAGATTGACTTTCTGTAGCTAAATCCTTTGGATCACCTATTAAAATTCATTTTAATATAATCGGTAATTTGTATTCCATTATGAGATGTAGACTATGGCAATTCCATTTCAGACCAATAATAAATTTTACTAATATTCCTAAAGTTCGTGGAAGCAAATCCCAGAGATTTATATGAAAAAGCATGCAAAGGCTGTTACTCTTTTACTAAAAATCCGTTTTTGTTAAAATCACTATTTTTGTGTCATTAAAAAAGAGAAAAAATGAGAATGTAACAATTTAGGCAAGAATCTTGTCACTTAGTAGCAACAAAGGTAAAAAATTAAAATGAACACTTGAATCATGTCAATCCAGTCATTTTGCGCATAAGCCAAATATATATAAACGAAAATATTCCATTTTGAAAAATTAAACAATTATTTTAAAATATAAATTATTGAAATTATCATTTAATTATTTATAATTGCTTATTAAGAAATAACTTATGAAAATAAATACCTATGCTGTGATCAGGTCTTTCTGATTCATCATGATGGATTAGTCTGTTAGTTTATTATCGTTTCCGACATTCGTGCTGATAAATTTATACAATCAAATAGATTTTATGGTGAATAGCATCAAGGATGTGTGAATAGTACCGAATTTCAGTCTCCCTGAAACTCTAAATCTGATAAATGTTTTACCATAGTTTTATCACCTACACGCGGGTAATACAACACTATATTATAAGACGACTTTAGTTTCAGGAGTGATTTAGTGGTAACAGTGCAATACTACGAACCAAATTTGTTCCGGTTTAAGCTGTGGTTTCGGAAAATTCTGGTTGGTATTTGATGAGATCTTAGTGATTAATTATTTTGCTATCTGATGCAATTATAATTCATTAAACTATATATATGATCATATTTAAAATATTTTAACCAAATTCTGACTAACGTGCTGCTTAATGTTTCGTGCTAACTATACCAAATTTCAGCTGTGAGTCCTTTCAAAATTTAAAATCTAGATATTAGAATCCCTGCCTTAACAAACGTTCTACCAGTAACAATCTGCCCTTAATTTTAATATTGGTATGTATATAAAGCTATGGCACGTACTCAAATCTGTTTGAAGAAACCGGCTATTACAAGTCGATTTAAATTCGTTGAAGTCATACAATCCATGCAAAGAAATATGTTTTTACGTTGCAATTATCCAAGATTTGATTTTTCGCTCTTCACGAATAATTTACGAAATGTCATTAACTTTAAAATTGAAGTTTAATGCAATTTTAAATTAAATTAATTTAAAATTTTGCAAAAATACAAAATATTTCATTATAACAAAAATAATTATTGCATTATGCAGATATCGATAATTAAGCAAATTGTTATTTCAGATTGCCGCAGCAGTGTTTACATATTTTTTTCTCGTTAAATATACTACTTGATAGCTTTTGCTAGAACGCACTTTAGTTTATCTGCGTAGTAGGTAAACATTTATGTGCACGTATCAGCCACATTAATCTGAAAATGGTAATTCTTGTAACCACCTGCATACGGCCAATCATCACTATTAAACAATTATTGATTGCGGAATTGTGATAATCATTCATTATATCAAGTTTGCCTGCTTGAATTAAGCATCAATCCCATTGTATTTAATCAGACACTATGTGCGACTGACATTAGTTTTGCCATGGTGTTCAACTGGTTAAATTCAATGTGATTTTTTGCCTACATTAAGCTCGTGAACTTTATTTCACGAAAAGAAATTTTTGTGCCGGCTCTCTGTTATTTTATGCTTTGCGTTTCCTGTCTGTCACCGATAAGCGAAATGGCTAATTATTTTATTATGCGAAATGCGATCTTCAATTATTTTTTAGTGGTTTTGTAGTAATAGTAATAGGTTTTGCGGGGTAGCTGTCTATTTAGTAAAATTATCCATTCATACGTTTCCATGATGGCTATTACCACTACCCATACATATGATTAGTCTCTGACATTTTTCTACAGGGTGAAGTGAGAAGACTCATCCGTGTTATCAGACGTTTATTGAATGTCATGTTGCAATGCATGAATCAATTCACTGTTAAACCAAATAGACCGTGCTCTAGACGGCAACAAAATAATATATTGTCAACACAATCAAATGTCTTATACAAAAGTAGTCACCATAAACACAGTCGGCCTAATCGTGATGATTTCGTGTAAATGATTGAAAAAATACGATGATATATATACAGACTGATTAACAGTTTAGTTTAAAGTCACTGATAATTGATGAAAAGAAACACAATAAATAATCCCGAAAATTGTTTATAATGTGGTATATTGTCACTGATAATTGATGGAGAGAAATCGTGTAAAATCTGTTTACTAGGTTTTGAATGTTTAAACACATAAATCCATTGAACTATAGAGTTTCGGATAATGGATCGAGAAGCACCTGTTGTTTGGAGCAGTAGAATCATAACTGAACTGCTAGTAGTTGTGTAAAAAATGGTTAAGGCATGTAAAATTAGTTAATCCAATGTTTGAACACAGAGACACATAATTCCACTGCATGTTACCTGCGTATTGCGCGCGGGTGTGTGTTATTATTAAACAAAACCCTATTAATTACAATTAAATTTGCAGTTCAAGAAATCTCAATTAAAACTGCTTGAAACTAACAGAGATTGTTGCTAAAATCACAGTTAAGAGATATATTGTGAAAAAACCAGAGTTAGACTATTTGACCTTAAAGAGAACTATGTTTGTCAAAATTGAACATCGTTGGGTTGTAACGCGGAACCGCGTGTTACAATTTGGCATCGTTTGTCCAATTTAAATATTGGTGAGCGCCTCATGAACACTGTCTATCAGCCTAAATAGATGGATGTATTCAATTTAAAAAAAAGTGTCTGTACATTTGCTTCGTTCTGTCTGAAATTATTCATTTAGTTTACCATTGGTGCGAATCATGCTTCTTTGTGCTAACTGACGTATGTTTAAAAAAAATTGGTGCCAAACTATATCTTCCTATTCCAGGAGTGTTTTCTCACTTTGCAAGTAATAATTACCACAGGGTGCAGATATTGCTTTTCTATACTTAATGAAACAGAACGAGGATAACTTTATTATTATTTTTAAATTTAAAAAAAGATATATGTATAACATTTTTGATTGATATTTATTGCACTACTTTATTCAAAACAACAGATGTGTGTGCGCTAAAGAATAAATTCTTTCTTGTAAGCAGATGTTAAATCTGATGTAATCTTACTGTTTTTACTCACATACACTCATGAGCAACAAAGCGTAAGGGATTTCTCACGACGGAACTTCTGTACGACAACTGATTTTTTAGCTGACCTGTGTTATAGAGAAGTTTTCATGCATCCAGGCCTGAAAATAATTACTCTGCTTCTTTCAAAATAGGCGGAAAAACATTAATTGAGCTTCTTAGTATCTGTCCACAAAAAATATATTTCGGAAAATGTAATAGATATTTTTTCATATTCTAAAATAATAACTATTAGCCACTGTCATTTTCGGCCATTCTGCAAGGTAAACGGAATATGTGGTGAGATTTTTTGCATACGTGCTAATATGGAATCTTATTTTGAGCATACTGCGAATTTCCCTACTATTTTTCTAGTAATTTAAAAGCAATGCATTTAATTATATTTCTAAATAAAGTTTAATGGCAAGATTGTGATAATGTATGTCGTCAGTATAACCTAAACACTGCACATGGTAGTAAAGAAAATTAATCAAGTAGAATGGTTTCGTTCTAACTGGAAACTCGTTAAGTAATTTCCAAAATTTCGATCACTGAAACTCGAATCCGAACACATTCCCTTGAGAATTCTGCTCACTTCGCCTGTATTTTTGCTGTTAAAGCTCAATAGATGTGTGCAAGTCTCCTTTGCTATAATGCTCCGTTTCGAGCGCCGATCGCGGAAAGCTCTAGGAAGTTCATTAATACAAAGAATGATCACAGACTACTCATATTTTAGCGTCAAAATCGTTTGGTGATAAACATGTTTATTCTCATTCCGTACAAGGGAGCTGACCAACCACCAGAAATAAATATGTCGAAATTTAGTTATTCTAAGCCAAATCTTGGAAAAGGCTGTGTTTCATTGACTTGTAGATCATAATTTATATCGCAACCAAGTTTGTTGCAAAGGAATAATTACTAATCCAGATTTTTAACAGTTTAACATTCCTTAAGTGTCATCTATAATAACGTCACTTGCATAGACTTTTGCATGCTATCCTATTTCGTCACCTGTATAGCAAACAACAAAGACGGAATAAACCATTGTCAGAATGATATTATTCATAAATATAACAATATCTGCTAACAATAAATTTTCGATATTACACAGGTTCTGCAGCCGAAAGACCATTCAAATTCAGCACATTGGTATAAATGAAGTCTGATTACTTGAAAGACACACCAATCCCGTTCTATTTAACTAGTCTCTCATCAAAACTAAACCATAGTCGATTTCACGTACTGATACATCTCAAACTTCTATGCACATTATCAGAATTGATAGCATCACCATCGCAATCAATAACTGCTAAGATTTATAATTTCTATACGTTTGGCGAAATCTGCGATATTTTACGTTCATGACTGCATAGAAATAATGCAGCCAATATTTGTAGACCTATACAATGTATGCAAAACTAATAGACGTTGTAGCCGATTTTCTGGCTTTTCATACTATATATATTTGCACTAAACTGTCGTTATCATTTGTCCGTTTACATTTCTGGTCTGAAAGTGATCACTGAATGTCGAAACGTATTGTTATGTGCAAACGGTGGCGATAAAACTATGTTAAGCTTCTGATTAATCGAAATGGGACTGGCTTTATCACGATCCATGTAATCAATGCCATTCTAACCACCATACATATATGAAAGCTAAGATCGGGTGAAACGTCTTATTTTTACAAGCCCTTTCGTATATTCAATTCATTTTTATTTGTATCGGTCTATATCATTGTGCTCCAAGAATAAACAAAGACTTTAAAACGCCTTATAATGTATAACTACTGACAGCTCATAATAATAGCACAAATGAAGTGCACTATTTGGTTATTCGCTAATTGAAATATACAATGATTATTTCAATTCTAAACACGACAAAAAGACAAATGTATTGAATTTTGGATATATTTAAAAAATAGTTCTGCTACAAAAGTCAGCATTACCCTTCAAGTGACACGATGACTCCAATCGTACTGGATCACTGACACTTAATTTGTTTGACTTCAGAATTTTTCTTTCATAATTCTGTTTGCGACGTCTGAACTAAAATTTTATTTTTGTTCAAGAATATCAATTAATGCCACTAATTGAAATGCAGGAAAATTAAAAAATGCTGCTCTCAGATTTTTTGCTGAATTGTTTCATTTACAGAATAATTTTATACAAATTAGTTGCATGAATGGGTACGTCGGCGAAATTTTATTTAAATTTAAAAAAGCCATTGTATATATTTTAAATGAATTTCTATTTATCAAAATTTTCACATCTTAATTATTGCTTTAACTGGTCTTTGTAACTGCGCCATTGTGTTTTGGGTAGACTAGGTCAATCTCGAAGCTATTGTATGGCAGTCACCTGATTTATAACTGTTTTGTCGAGTTCACATTGATTGCTATTGTTGCAACATGAGAAGTAATTCCCTATTTGTGTTGTTTGGCAGTGGTGGAAAGATGAAGTATTTTAGTGTTACATCATGTTTTAACCATGCATATGGGTAACTGCTATAATATGGCACACGCCTTAGATGGAAAATACATTGTACCAACAAAATAGCTTTTTTCATAATAAGACAGCAACTATATAGAACCCGGGACTGAATGTAGATATATAACTTGTAGAAACCGTTTGATAAAAAAAATGTGTCTGTCCTACACCACGTGACTGGCGCATTACTTGAGACTCGATATTCCATATCAACAAATTTTGACTAATTTTTCATTTATGATATCTAACATGAGTATAATTTATGTTTCCTGTGGAACTAGCAGGTGTTCAAAGCAAGCTAATTCTAGTAGAAATTATTAAGTATAATTTGTGTAATTTTCTGAAATGCTTGTATCCGATTGCGTTGGCGATGTGAAGTACAACTCTTTACTAAACTGTCGTAAGATGAAAACTGTCTAGTAGCAAATTAGTTCAAATATCACCCAAAGGATATACCCAAAATCAGCATGTACGAAAGGTACAATCTCATGTACCCATGCATTTCGTGCTTACTAGCGGCTCATTAGTAGGAGCAGGTACTACGCTCCTTAACCGCTATGTAGTTGGTCAAGTAATGTAGGACAGAAGTACGGTATAATCTCCTATACAACTATGTATTCAAGTAGAAATGCGATTTCAAACCAGAGTCACCATATGCACTATATACTAAGCCTGTATTTGGTTTCAACATGATGGATATCGAGACAGGCCAAATTTTAACAAAACTGACAATTAAAACTACTCCTAATTGCATAGTAACCCAGGCTACCATTTGGTTACTCCCTAGTTTTATATATCACTTATTGATCCTAAATCTTATGCATATGTGGTTTAATGTTTTGTATTTGTCAACAGTGGTCAATCAATAAATTATTTATTTGCTCTCTTTGTGACCTAATACAAAGCCTTGTAAAGCAGTTACTATTAAGATGTTAAAGAAGTTGTAATTAAGAAAATAGATTCCATAAAAAGTTCACTAACCTCAATTATGAAAACAATATGTGTAAGTTTCGGATTGCGTACCGAAAATCAGGTAAATTGTTTATTTCCTGTCTCGCAACATGTTTCTTTTAAATATGTGTGAGTGTTTATTGGGGGATTACGAAAACCGACAACGATAAAGTTGTCTTCTCAAAATAAATACGCATTTTTGTGATAATTGTCATATTTCTAAAAAAAATTAATGATTTTATTGTTTTTCATCATTTTTAAAATAATAATTTTTTCCCGAAAAAATAATTCTGAATGTTTTGCTGTTTTAAACAAGTTTATTTTGTTCCCTGGTAAAATTTTTAATTCTGACAATTAAAAAAGCTAAAAATAAGACAAATAAGTGTTATGAATTTATTGACCAAAGTTTCCAGTCCTCAACTTTGTATTTTTATTTTATAGCACATTTTAAACGCATATTTTTCAAATCAGAGTTTTACCTGACCAATTTTACTTTTTATTTATTTTTTTAAACAGAAATCCATGAAGCATAAATTGAATAACCAATAATGCCAGTTAAAAGAAGCAAAATAATCGTTGCCTTTCAAGTTCGATTACGGACAGCTTTTGGAGGTACATTTCCTAAGAGAATTGTATAATGACTCGTCAAAACAGATTTTGTAGCCAGAAAACTGTTTGGCTCCTGGAATATATTTTTTATAATATCACAAATTTTCATCACACTCAGTACACCAGTAACGACGCGGAGTTCACTTGGAAGGACGTTCTGCTCAGGCGGAAAGCTCCAAAGCCAGGCAGGTTAGGTTATCCCGCACAGTCGAGAAGATACCCTCGCTCAACCGACTCAAATTATCTTCCAGATTCAAAATCGAATCTGCTAGCTTTCGTCTACCTTTTTCTAACTAGTATTTTGTTGACGTCAGTCAACTGCATACCAGCAATATCAAATTATAGTATTGCTGATGCATCTTCTGTAGGGAGCGGTCAAATTGCTCATGATTCCAATAGCAATCAAAATTCTGCGAATATTACAGATAATCAGGTGCATTTGACCGACGACGCATCGAATTTTTCGACAGGTAGACGTTATCCGCGATCGCTCAATTTGTACGCCAACCTGTATGGGAATTCAGCAATGAATGAGCCAACCGGTGAACTGAGAGAGGATTCAAAAAATTGTCTGGAAGCTTATGAATCGTGCATGCAATCTGCCACTTTTTGCCCAAGGGACATTGAAATATTTCAGCGAACTTGTGGCAATTGGGAGGAGAGTAAGTGTTTCAAATTAACTTCGTTTTGACCGACTATTCAAACGGACCCCCACTGCACGTTCATTTCAGTACACCTATTATATGTTTATATGATTGAACTGTGGCTTCTGCTATTTGCCTAGAACATTTAATTATTTAAACGGTAAATATGAATTCTCAAAAATAGTCATATTGTTTATAAACAGTTCATCCATATTATATATATATATATATATATATATATATATATATATATATATATATATATATATATATATATTATAGATTATAATTCTAACTATATTTAGAATGGGAACTGTATAATGATTTGTTTCAGCTAATTCAGTCAACTTTATTTTATTCATACTACAAACTTCCTATATCCACTTTCATCATAAATCACTGTAACTATGAATTGCGCCAATAAAAACCGACTTCAACGGAAAACAGATTTATTTCATCTTAGAATTTCCGTCGATTTCGCTTACATTTTTCAGTTAGCTGCAATTTAGTTTCTTTGCTTAGAACTGTCACGTCTGTCGCATAGGGCAAATACATCAAATATAAAAGTGTTGAACGCATTTGGTATATTGCAACATATTTAAACTTATGCCTTTGGTGCTGCTTTGATTACTGACAATATGTAGGACACCTTCAGATTAATAATAAATCATAACACTTATCTAAGGTAGCTGTCAAATGCACGTCCAAAGTTTCGTAATGTATTTTCGACTAAAAAATTCTAAAATAATTTGCATAAATATGACGCGTAGTTCGGTAACTTCAGACATTGTACATGCATAAACGACGAATAGCGTCTGGCGCTGTGTCGATTACCATTCAAAAGTTTAATGTTACTATCGCTTCACCGCTTGAAAACCAAGAGTACAGCAGGCAAGCCACTCTGCGAATGACGGTGAAAAGCATTTCATGATACTCAGGAATTTGCATCGACAACAATATCTCTAGTTGCTATTCTCTTTTGATAAAGCGTACGAATGGAGAAATGGTGATTCGCTGCAATAGAGTCAACTGGAGCAGCATAAACTTGTTTCAAATAAAAGATAAGCGTATTCTGTTGGCAACAACGTAGTTTTATGTAAAGCTTTCAGTATGACTTCCTAGAGTCCACTAGTTAACAAACATGAAATTTCAATTATCTAAATCAAGTTTGCGAGCTAGAAGTAAACACCAATCCCATTGTATTTAACCAGTCGTCGAACAACATAACAAAACTACCGCCAGCCTCAACGCACTGACGCGTTTCGACCTTCCATGATCATCATCAGAGTACGACGGCAAACTGACTATCGAGGATCAAAACCGCATTGAATATATATGGAAATCAAATTTAGATATGCAGCTCTCACCTCTGGCAGTCTTGCATACATTGAACTTGACTGGAAATGTCGGCTGCACAATTTCTATGCAGTCACGACATTAACTGTTTGCAGCTTTCGCCACATATACATATATAGGCAATACAATTTAAACAATAATTGATTGCGCGGGTGGTGGTAACAATTCTTTAAATCAAGTATGCGAGCTTGAATTAAACACCAATGCCATTGTATTTAACCAGTCGTCGAACAACATAACAAAACTACCGCCAGCCGCAACGCACTGACGCGTTTCGACCTTCCATGATCATCATCAGAGTACGACGGCAAACTGACTATCGTGGATCAAACCGCATTTAATATATATGGAAATCAAATTTAGATATGCGGCTCTCGCCTCTAGCAGTCTCGCATACATTGAACTTGACTGGAAATGTCGGCTGCACAATTTCTATGCAGTCACGAACATTCACTGTTTGTAGCTTTCGCCACATATACATATATAGGCAATACAATTTAACAATAATTGTTTGCGTAGGTGGTGGTAACAATTCTTTAAATCAAGCTCGCAAATTTGATTTAATGAATTGTTACTACTCACTCCACGCAATCAATTATAGCTAAATTGTATTGTTTATATATATATATATATATATATATATATATATATATATATATATATATATATATATAGATATATATATATATATGGATGTGTGCGTGCGCAGCGGATATTTCCAGTCCAGTAGAATGTATGCGAGACTGTTAGAGGTGAGAACCGCATATCTAATTTTGCTTTCCATATATATGCAATGCGCTTTGATCCTCGCTAGTCAGTTTGCCGTCGTACTATGATGATGATCATGGAAGGTCGACACGCGTCAGTGCTTGCGACTGGTGGTAGTTTAGCTATGTTTTTCGACGACTGGTTAAATACAATGGGGATTGGTGTTAACTTCAAGCACGCAAACTTGATTTAAAGAATTTTTACCACCACCCGCACAATCATTGATTGTTTAATTGTATTACCTATTTAAGCTGTCATATTCTTTGTGGTACCCTATTTTACGTATTATGTTCAGACTGTCTTCAAGTGTTGAGAATACAGGCACCACATATTATTTTACCGTCAATAGATTCCAAAGCCATTAAGGATTGCGAGCGGCGTCTACTATTGAAGCGTAACATGTTGACTAAAATAACTCGACAGCATAGACACACGAATAAATTCCTTAAGCCTCTATTCAGTGGTCATTTGCCTAACAATTATTTTAATGCCATTCGATTTCTCAAACATTGGGTTACGACCTGATTATTCATTTGAAATTTAAAAAATAAGATTTTACATCTGTTTATTACTCTGCTAAAATACTGCGAAAACTTAATTTTCACTTATTTTGTCAATTAGGCGAGTACTTTCAAAATCATAGCTATGATAGGCGTTTAAAGAATAGAGAAAAACGTTTAAAATCGCCGATCTCCAGTTAATTTGGTTATATGGTTGTCTAAAACGCCCGACTCGATGAATGACTTTGGCAGGAAAATCGAAGCGGCCTCTATTTATTTCATGACACTTCAGACAATACAATTACTACATTTTGAATAGAAATATAAATGCAAAGTTAAATTAAACTCAAATGCGTAAATTCAATGTAGAATTTTCAACGGCATTAATGTCTCATTTAATTAAAATCACAGATATAATCAAATTCACAATCCTGATGTCATTGAATTGAACAAGGTTCTGCTAACTGCAGTTCATTTATTATACTTTTGATTGAATAAAATTATAAAATAGGCATACGCGCCCAACTGTCGCTTATTTCCATGGTCTCTAATTGGCAATTACGCATTGTAAGGAAATGATTTCTCATTACCAAACAAGTTGGCACTGCAAATCTGCTAGCTATTCACAGTGTGAATCGAAAGAATCTATCGTGATATCAAACTTAATCATTTAAAAAATATTTATATACAAAATATGCATCACTTAAGATAGGAACAAAATTCATCTAATTGATTTTTTTAGTTTTAGGCAGTTCTCAGCAACAATGTGAACAGCTTTGGCCTTGTACCGATTATATGCAAATTTGATTTATAGTCTTGCAGATTATCCTATTTTACATAAGAGCCGCATATTGCCTGACATTCTCACCATAATAATGATTTGGGCAGTCTTTCCCTGGTTGTGTTTTCGATTTAAATTTACAAGTATTTGTCCTTTGTTTCTCAAGATAAACAATTGAAAAAATAGCAAATCCAATTTATCATTATACAATTTTAAGCTGGACCCTTACTTATGCTTTGAGAATCCATTGCTCATGTTGATCCTATTCGGTATCGCTTATGACATATATTTCCATCTATCAAACATTTATCCTTTATTATAAGACACGCTGGAAAATGATATTGTACAAAATAATTATGAATGTATTTTCCAAGCTATCTGCTAGTTGACTCTTATTTCTTAGCCTTTTTCTTTAGATTCCAACTATCATTCTCAATAATAATTATCATTCTCAATTTTGGCATTTTAAATAAACCTTACCACTTTTGCCAGTGAAATTATGTATCACACAATGACAGGATGTTTATATATATTTTCAATATAAACTATCTATAGAATTAGCACATAAAATTCATTTCCTTGGCCAGTTTCTTCTTTAGTTGAACCTACTTAAGTAACTGCCCTGCTAAAAAAATAGAACAAGGGCGCATTTATTTAAGTCTAACAAAATGTTATTTGCAATTGTGTATTAGGTGTTGCGCACATAATAACAAATTAATTAAAATATAATCTGAGGGATAAGACAAAGACAGCATGAACGTAGCGTATAATCTCGTTCAATTTTGTTTCGAGCTTACTGGCGGCTAATCAGTAGGAGCCGTTAATACGCCCTTTACACACTATATTTTTGGTGAGGAATGTGAGAAAAGGTACACCATTGGTACGAGTGTTTTACCAGCAATGAAGATAACTTCATATATATATATATATATATATATATATATATATATATATACTTCAAAGACAATTCACTATATATAATAAATATCAAGCCTGTAAAGGGTGCCAACACTACGCCTTTTGTGTCAGTACCGGATATCAACACTATGATTGTCGTAAAGGTAAATGGTATCAACACTATGGATGCCATGTCTGTAAATGGTACCAAGACAATGAATTTCAAATTATGCTATACAAAAATTTCTGAGCACCTGTCACTACAGCAACTACATACACTCTGAACTTGATCGATCTAAGGAGATTTTACCACACAATTTTCCAACATTCCTCACCCAAGTATATAGTGATTAAGAGGCATTATACGTGCTCCTACTAATGAATCGCTAGTATGTACGAAATCAATGTTTAAATGAGATTATTCTTTCAGCTCATGCCCTCTTTTGTTTATCCTTCACAAACAAGATCTAAGACTAAGACCTGTGCTCTCAAACATGCTTTGCATTCAGTTTACAGTTATAAACCAACTTTTGTTACTTCATCCGACTTTCATTAACGTAATTCTTTCGACAATAGATTACCACTAGCTGTCCTCGATCAGTCCTTATGAGACATAAACTTTTTTTAACTTAGGAAATAAAATGGAATTGAAGTGCAATGATAGGCTTTGATTAAATATATGGTTTGGTGTAAAATTAATATTGAGTAAAATGATAAATTCAATATATATATATATGGTTTTGTGTTTATATTATTGTTTTGATTTATGTGTCTTAGGTTGTCGGTGTAATATTTTTTTTTTTTAATTCATCGTATTTTGTGGTATCTCTATATTTATCCGAACATTAGAAAAGACACTCGTTGTTTTGTAGAATTTCTTGGCTATAATGTATGAAGAATAATTGAATTTATATCACTTGGATCATTTTCCAAATTATGTATTGCGTTGAAATTTAAAATTCTGTGCTTGTTGTTGTAGGTTATGCCAGTTGTATCATATTTCAGTTTTTCACATTCAATTTATATTCGTGACAATTCTGGTGGTTGTACATATATTAATTAATTATGGATTATTTGGGAGATAGATTTTGGAAACTACTTAGTGTTTGGTTTCACTTGAGATTTTAAATAGCAACTGTTGTTCTTGGGTCTTTTTTATCTATATGGCTACTGTTGATTCATGCGTTCTTTGTGTATTTTTAGAAGTTAATTTTATAACTGCTATACATATTTCGGCATAAAGCTTTTAGAAAAAAATGGGTACTCAAAAGCATTATTAATAAATGTTTGTATTTACAAAAAATTCTTACTCAACGCGAGTGAAAATTGTTTACGCATTGAACTCGACCAATCCAATATTGTGCATTATACACATGCACCAGCTACACGGAGTGAGAACTGACAGACTTATGAAGAGGTGAATCCAGGAGGATTTTATTGACAGCAAAGCTGACAAAATGAACAGAATTTTTGTGATAATCGGAATCATTTTTCACAAATATCGCATACTAAATTAGACGGATCTGCAAGTGTATTTACGAATAAGAAATGAACTGGAACAGAGCATATAGAAAAAAGTAAAATATCCGAAACCGGATTTTACAAAATTACCTGATCTGTGTTGTGACTAGCACAGGCTGAGTTCCAGTTGTTTTGTTCCTTCGATATATTTCAGACTTCTTTGTATGTATCCTCCTTCATTCTACGGCACATCACAAGTTTTAAAAACAATCCAGTGAAGCATGTTCGATATTGCCTTAAGCCAGGCCGACAATAGAATGTGAAATATGGCCAACGAAAATAAAAACTGCAACTAAGTCTATTTTAGTCACAGCACAGATCAGGTAATTTGGAAACATCCAGTTTCTTCATTTTTTCATTCTTTCAAGTATTAAAAAAATAGAATGACAGCTTAAACACCGTCAATTTGAACAATAGGTACACTTAAATAAACAAGCATAGAAGAATCAAAAAATTATTCTTTCAGAGCAAAATACAACAAAGTTAGTTGCACATGAATTGAATATAAAGTGGAGTATTTAGTGCGTTTCTGCCAGCTTATATTTGCTTAATTTGGCTTGCGGTCTTGCTTCATTTTTAGTGTATTTTATAACCAGTGTTAATGCCTCTTTTATTTTTCAAGTATACTATAAAAAGGAACAAATAATTTAATAAATATATGATCTGATGAATAAATATTTCTTTCAAATTTAATGTGTAAAGAATTGCTTATTATAAAGTTATGCGTTAAGATAACAGGTAAATTTAATTTAACATTAACTCATTGTTTATATCTGATATATACAATGCGTTGCACTTGGCGTAAATTTAATATTTTGCACTAAGGCCATCAGATAAACTTTTTTTAATAACAAATAAATGAAAATATACCTTAAATCTGAGAAAGTTGCCAGCAATCAAACGGTGCAATATTGTTTATTCTGTTTTGGTAGAATCACTCGATGAATAACTATGCGCATCGGATTGCATTTTGAACAAGGCACTGCTAGAAAAGTGGCAAAGTTCTTCGCAATAGTCGATCATGTTATTTATAAAAATAACACCCTAAATGATAAAGAACTCTGGGTGTTCTCCAAAGTAAGAATTGAAAATGACATTAAAATTGCAGAGTAAATTTTCTGTCGCCTACGCTACTCACAGTAAAATAATCAAAATAATTTTTATATGAATTGAACAGAATCTGCTAAGCTGTTTGTGCGTGTGTGTATGGGTTTTCCTGTGTGTGAGTTTTAAAATACCTGCTGAAGAAGCCATCTGGAGAAATACATGCCTTGTAAACATCACTAAACGAGTAAAGTATCTGAGTTTGAAGTACGATTCATCAATCAGACAAATGATTCATCTTTTTTATTGAAAATCTTTCAGTAGTTGCCCGGACCTTGTGTGAGGCGTTATTCCGCGGAACAGCGGACAGATGAAATGCACCTGATCAATGTGCGATGCGAGCTATATTCTATCTTTTTATTTCAAGTTGTGCAGCAATTCTAGTACAAAATATCTGTTCAGTTTTAAGCTAGCTTATTACACTTACTTTGTAATTGGCTTGAGCAGCATTAGAAGTCAAGGCTACGACGAGACATAGCCGTTTATCAGCTTGATAGGTTTCCGTATGAAGATAATTTTCACTATGCAGTATTTTGGCTTGATGAGACTACTGTTTGCTAATCAACCATCTGCATCAAACGAAGTAAAATTACGCGCCAGTATCTTCATAAAAGATGCGTGTCCTAATATGGCTATGTTTGCTCAGCTAGTATCGTTATTAACTGTTTACACAAAATATCCATTGATAAGATAGAGAAATGTCAAAAGCTGTCAATTTTTACAGGGGTTTTAGCTTCATTAAATTAAATGATGGAAAACCAGCTCAATAGAAGGCAATATACAAACTGGACAGAATTCTATATGCCCATCATATGCATCAGATTATTTCGAAAAATTTATAAATGATATCGCATCGAACTACTTTTTTTGATAAAATCTAAGTTATTTTACAAAAAATAACTTTTTAAACAAAAGTTTGTGCTAAAACAACATTCACTGCAAAGAACGTCTGTTGGAAGGATGCCTTCGAAAATAAGCATTTTCCCAGTCAGTCAATCAATTATTTATTTAATCAGCTTATAAATCGTTCATTCATGCATTAGCACACTTGAAAAAATAAATCCCCATTCTATTGTTTAAATAATCGTTCAAATATATTGCTAATTTTTAGGTTAGATATAATTTCGACAAGAATGCCAATCTTATATACTTATTCAAACGAAACAAAAAGTTTAAATAAATATGGACATTCGCTTTTAGAAGTCAAATATTTTACCGCTCTCGTATACCAATTTCGAAAAGAGGATTTATATACATGTATAAATATGTTCGATGACCATATTTATGTCCGTTAATCGTGTATGAATTTGAATATTATGCAGTTTTTGTGTTGGCTAAATTATGCCCTCGTTCGTTGTCGATGACATTGAATGAAAAAGGATCAGGTTCCACAATGATTTATTAAATTATAAACCAGATTAAAGGATATTTTAATAGTAAATTGAACTTCGAGCAAATACACATTGACATAGTAAGCGGATCGAGGAATAATTAAGGCAGTTAAAACTGCGTGGACTCACCAATGCATATCCAAAGGATAAGAAATTATTTCGAATGCCAAGACTAGCAGATGAAAAATAAACAACCCACATTACCATTGTTAGCAAAAGAATTATGTTTC
Organism: Eudiplozoon nipponicum; assembly: GCA_029291075.1. Classification (NCBI taxonomy): domain Eukaryota; kingdom Metazoa; phylum Platyhelminthes; class Monogenea; order Mazocraeidea; family Diplozoidae; genus Eudiplozoon; species Eudiplozoon nipponicum. The sequence continues at coordinate 36,193 of JAQBSW010007899.1, forward strand.
GATACCAAATGCTTTCGACTGTTCTAAAAACGTCCGTTTGGCGATTCAACAAACCTTCCCTACTCAATATTTATCTGAATTTCGACTTTCTGAGGTTTTTTCAGATAAAAATGTCTCAACCTTTGGATGTAAAATGAAATAGAATTAACAATATTCTGGTTGAAGTGAATTATTGCTTACGATTTTAATTAATACCATAAATAAAAAACACTTTTTTAAGATAAACTGGTAGAAATATGCAAATTTCATTAAATAAGGATGAATTAACATTAATTATTTTTTCAGTACTCCGGATACAGTTACGCAGTAAACTTTTCTTTGCGCCCGAGTTAAGCGTATCCGTGCATTAGCGGATGAATGCATCAAAGTTGATACTATTGAGCTCACATTCACCTCAGCCCATCTTGATATGAGACGTGTCTTTCTCGGTTTATTTATCTAATCAATTATTCATATAAATTTTGCCTTACCAATGCTTTATTCACTTTGTTTCATTTTATCTGCTTATTAAATTTCCTACATTCTTGTGTTTTCCCTAAAAAGTGGATCTACCTATTCGTGGTTAGCAATTTGAACAGCAATTACGTTTAGATTGGGCTCAATATTGTAGATGTGGAATTGTTAGATTTAGCACAATACAATTTTGGAGTTCCTTTAACAATTCGTTTATTACTAGTGAAAAAATTTTCTTATGCTCACATCGCAATTATAGTTTCTTAATTATAAACTTTTCTAAAGTATTTATGATACGCCGCTGTCGACACACACACAACAATACAGTGCAACATTACAAAACCAGACTGATTAGCTATACGCGATATTAATAAATAAGTGTCGCTAACTATTTGTTACCAGTTATGAGCAATTACGGAATCATATTTGTTAAAAGTGTATTGAAGATATCGTAATCGACACATATTTATACACTGCTTCACCTATTATGCTTTCGTATTGCATTATCATTCTTCTCGAACTAGCATGTCACGTTTCACGCAACAAGCGTTCGCGTTCTATATTTCTAGCCAAATTTGCTCTTTTTTAAATCAAATCCACTGGCGAAAATTTCCCAGGTTTATCTGGCGTCTACTAACAATAATATAACTAGACGGTCACCGCAGGCCCTCAAAAGACGAGACTGATATCACCAAATATATGTAGCCAGCAAACTTTTGTGTATTTATAAGTAGTTATTCCGTATCATATCAAAGGGGAGGTTGTAATCGAATTTGCTCGCAATATGTTTTACACCGTTTTTGTATAATTAAACTTGGCAGTATGATTTAAACGTTGAGTTGTTTAATTTAAACTTGATGTTTGGCTTGTCTTACTCAAATCCATATAAAGCAATACGTTTTGCAGTAGGACCGTTCACTTTCTTTCCGTTTT
>JAQBSW010007900.1:0-27500 GCA_029291075.1 Eudiplozoon nipponicum
TGAGAGCCGCATATCTAAATTTGATTTGCATATATATTCAATGCGGTTTGATCCTCGATAGTCAGTTTGCCGTCGTACTCTGATGATGATCGAGGAAGGTCGAAACGCGTCAGTGCGTTGCGGTTGGTTGTTGTTCGACGAATGGTTAAATACAATGGGATTGGTGTTTTCTTCAAGCTAGCAAACTTGATATAATGAACTACTAGTTATTTATTCGTTTGCCGATTCGTTTGAGTTTGTAAACACAATTAAAGATGTAAATTTTAAAAACAAGATTATGCTATCTTTTGATATTACGTATTTGTTTACAAATGTTCCAATTGGTGAAACCATTGACATTATAGTAAAAGCAGTTGAACACGAGATATTACCATCGCCGGTGCCAGGTCACACTCTACGCAAGCTTATCTTAATATGCACGAAAGACGTACGGCTTCGTTTTAATGGAAGCATCTACAAACGGACTGCTGGTGTGGCAATGGAGAGCCCATTATCTTCAGTGTTGGCTGAGATTTTTCTAGGACACCTTGAGAACACATCATTAAAGAGTGACATAAGTACATTTGCTCAATATATACGGTATGTGGATGATATTTTCTTGTCCTTAAGAACAGGTCTCTATCAAGATAACAGCTTCAACATTTCAACAAAGAACATAAGAATTTCTGCTTCATATCAGAGCACGAGAAAGATGATCGTCTGTCTTTCGAAAATATACTATTAAAAAAAGAAATTAATGATAAATTTACCATAAACCAACCTGGTCTGCACAGTATTCTCATTACAGTAGTTTTGTGCCGTTTCAATATAAATTATCAACAGTTCGTGACTGCTTTTCAAGCATTGACAAGTTGGTTAGTCAAGATGCAAAATTAAACGAATTTAATAAAGCAATTAACGGTTTAATATCCAATTGAGTAGAAACAGGCGTAATCCGGACCAGAAAAGAAAACAGTCTACCTGAAAATCCCATTTAAGTGGGATGCAGTTTCCCGGATGGCACAAAATAAAGTTAAAGCGGCATTAAAACGCACATTTAATGCAGCTAAAAAACGAGTGTTATTTAGAGTAACACGCTTGCCTTAAAATGCAACCAAAGAGAAACAAATCTTAATGTCGACATCAAATATTGTTTACCAATATACATGCGCAAGTTTTCGATCATCTTACGTAGGCTGATCGACTAGACGATTTATTACTCGAATGAGAGAACTTTGTAACATACACGCCTGTTTTAAATCAAATGATGAATACACGTCTGCAATTGCGCGACACAGCGTCGAGACATCACACGTATGTTCTCCAGACGTACCAATCAAAGTAATTAGTAAATGCAACAACAAGAGGTAGCTAGCCACATACGACGCCTTATGGATAAAAAATTGCAGCCAGATTTATGCAAGCAGAAAAAGCATGTTCAGGCATTGAGCTTAAACTGGAAGTGACGCACGCAAATGATTGGCTTCCTTTTTTCTCACACACTCTCCCTCTGTATTTAAATATTTCTATCTTGTTTTACTTACCAATTCAATTAAACGGAACAATTTACCATAAACCAACATGGTCTGCGCAGTATTTGCATTACAGCAGTTTTGTGCCATTTCAATATAAATTATCAACAGTTTGTGGTTGCTTTTCAAGGATTGACAGGTTGGTTAGTCAAGATTCTAAAAAAAATGTATATAATAAAGCAATCAACGATTTAATGTCTAATGGCTATCCCAGACAATTAATTGAATCAATTATTACAAGGGGAATTAAACAGAAACAGATGTATTATGGGCCAGAAAAGAAAACTGTCTACCTAAACATCTCATTTAAGGGGATGCAATTTTTCGAATGGTACAAAAGAAAGTTGAAGCAGCATTAACACGCACATTTAATGCAGCCATACTACGAGTGTTATTTAGGGTAACACACTTGCCTTTACCAGCAATCAAAGAGAAACAGCCGTTAATGTCGATATCAAATATTATTTACCAATATACATGCGCAAGTTGTCGATCAACTTACGTAGGCCGATCGACCAGACGGTTAATTACTCGAATGAGAGAACATTGCAACTAAACGCCTGTTTTAAATCAAATGGTGAATACACGTCTGCTATTGCGCAACACATCATCGAAACATCGCACGTATGTTCTCCAGACGTAGCATTCAAATTAATTACTAAATGCAAAAACAAAAGGGAGCTAGCCACATACGAAGCCTTATGGATAAACAAATTGCAGCCGGATTTATGTAAGCAGAAGAAGCACGTACAAGCATTGAGCTTGAACTGGATGTGACGCACGCAATTTGATTGGTTTCTATTTTTCACACTCTCTTTGTTCACATATTTCTATCTTGTTTTGCTTTCCAATTTATAAATAAAGATATGTTCATGAGTAGATATTTGAGAAGACCATGAGAAAGAAAATTTTCTTATATATGATAAAATTTTTTTTTGTTTTTACACACAGAAAGAGTACAAAAAATATATATATATATATATATATATATATATATATATATATATATATATATATATGTGTGTGTGTTTGAGTGTATCCGTGTTTTCTTCCTAATTTGAAATATACTGTGTAATATTCAGGCAATATCATGCTGATGAAGCTATTAAGCATAACGTACAAAGAAGCAATTTATTAACAGAATCCGCAAATACTTACCGCAGAAATTGATGAGAAAATGTTTGACACCGTCAGGAAAATCAGCTGTTTCCGATCATATTTTGGAAACGGGGCACCCAGTTAATTTGACCAATTTGTTAGTTCTACATAAAGCAAAAAATATTAACTGAGTTTTAATTCTGTTTGACAAAAATTATTCTTGAATAATACGAAATTGAACATATTTACTGCACTTTTTTTAAAAAATTTTGTGGCCGAATATCCGAGTATACTAAAAGGATGTCACTTAAAAAATGTTGATTCGTTGTTGCGCATTGCGATCATCATATTCAGCATATCCAGGCTTTTCTTTCGGAGTTGGTAGTTTAGCATTCTCCAATCCGCATTGATCCGAATGACTCTTGTTTCCAAGTACGAGCTGTGCTCTGCTTTGTGGTATTATCATACCGAAGGCTTCCGTACCATTCGTAATAACCACTGAAAATGAATTTAAGTCAAACTGTTGTTGTTTAACGCATCTACACCTTATTTGCTTAAATCTGATCTTTTTATTGGTGTATTGTGCGTATCAATATTACTGAGAAGGTACTGGAAAAGAAGTACCGGAACGTAAAGCAGCCAATGTTAGATCATTTCCAATGATTGATACGAATGGTGTGGAAGCATTTGGAGTGATGAAACTACGATGTCGAATTAAGCTCGTATTTGATGAATGATCAATCAGATCATTGCAGAACTGAGAGTGCTAATCGACCACTCATAAAAGGAAATTTTTGATAAGGGTGTAAAACGACTAGAGAAACTTTATGAAAAAGGTGTTAGAATGCAGGATCGCTATATGCTACACATTCAGAAATGAATTTAATAAGCTCATTAGAATTGTCCTGTTGTAAAAATACTAATATCTTTGAGCATGTTGAGAAAAAACATAATTTCCGAGTATAATTTTTAAATCTAAACTTGTTTGTTAAGTTTTTTTGACGATATTTAAGCGAATTGGATTCTTATAGACGAAGAGTAAAAGATATTCCTAAAAATCTCTAACGAAATAATTGATTAGAATAAAGATGTGACATGTGGTAAGTCGTAAATGGAAGTGAACGATAAAAGCAGCCATGTGATACTAAAAGGAAATGTCTACGGAAACAATTTTACTCATGCATTTTGCCCAAATTTATGGTTATCCATTGTTTATTAATGAAAATATGTATCTGGAAATCCACCAAGCATCATAATAATTTCCATTATTCACGGAGTAAATGAAATGAGAAAATTAAACATGTAATTAACCAGAATGAATACCAACACCATATTCCAGAAAATACAGTTAATGAAGCTGCACATATTTATTATAAATTTGCCAAACTTTGTTTACTACATATCCCAAAGGATTAAAGTAAGATTATGGTTCTTCAAAATACTGCTTAAGCAGTATAAAAAAACAGATAGACATGATAAATTCCTTTCAGAGGTTTTCATATTTCGTTGTATGTAATGTTGATTAAAGTACGCAGGGAAGTGAACATTACTGCAGATAAAATTCGTATGTGACCGTCGAGGCCCTATGAGAGTCCGGCTGTCGTATTAATTTGGCTTGTTTCAGACAAATTTCACTATCAAATTGCAGAATAACGCCCAGGTTAGTAACGGAATTAACCCAGATCTAATCTTAAAATTATGTAATGCATGTTATGAATGATATTACTTAATTTAAAATTTTTGGTATGCTTAATTTGATTTAACGGTACATTTGTATACTAGCATTTGAGCGTTAATTAATAAGCCTTTTTAAATTTAGGATTATATGGAAACTTTCAAATAAATAGATTTTTCTCTCACTAAGACCAGTTTAGCCTTCTTTTGAATTTCACGGATGTCTACGCAATCGGAACATAACTGATTGCGCGGGTGCACCGACGCGTTTCGAACTATTTTGATCATCAGAGTACGACGACAAACTGACTAACGAGGATCAAACCGCATTGCATATATCTGGAAAGCAAACTTAAATATGCGACTGAAGCATCTAATAATCTCGCAACCATTTTACTTGACTAGAAATGTCGGCTGCACAATTTCTATGCAGTCACGAACATTAATTGTGTGCAGTTATCGAAACACACATATATAGGCAATACAATTAAACGATAATTGATTGCGCGGGGGTGGTAACAATTCTTTAAATATAGTTTGCGAGCTTGAATAAGGCACCAATCGCATTGTATTTAACCAGTCGTCAAACAACATTGCTTTACTGCCGCCATTTACATGCACTGACGAGTTTCAGTTAAATTACACAGTTCTTTTAATCAATTATAAAAGGATTTTTTTCGATTCTTGTATTTTGATAAACGGAGCTTAAACGTTTCTACTTAATCAGGATAAATAATTTCAAATCGTAATTTTAATATTTATAACGAGATGCTTAAATTTTAACCATATAGAAGGTTGTAAATCAGGCATCATTTCTAATGATAATATCAGCTTTTTAATTATATTGGGTCAGTACTAATCTGTTTATTATCATGCTAATTTTCCGATAAAATAATTATTAATTAATGCAAATATCATTTTTATAGTCAACCATAAAATTTATTCCCTAGAGAAAAACATTTCTCTGGTCAATGAGCGTATTTAATATTTATCTTTGTTTCAGAAAAAAACTCAAAGTAAGCTATTAAAAGGTAAAATTGTTTGGTCGAATGCACAGTTAGCGCATTAAGAAACAAACATTATTTGTTAATAGTGTACGTGTTTTTTACTAACGCAGCTAATATCAATGTTCTTTTCATTATAATACTGCGCTATTCATATGAAATATAACTAGAGGAGAAACTTATAAACTTATTTTAAATATAAGAAATATTTGCAAATATAACCCTTTTCCAAGCACACAGAAGCAAAAATACAAAATTGGTTGAAATTTGATTTCGTGTAATTTAACTAGTCCAAGTTAAAAGGAAAAACTTGTCAGCTCCAATTCACACTAAAAAAATAAGTGATTATTATTCTGTGATGAGGTAGCGAGAAAAATTATTTATGTATGCACATAAATATTCAGAAGACGAAAATGTTTGGTTTTTCGTCATATTTTTACGAATAAACAGCATAAATATATCTTATTTAACTTTTAATTGTTTTACTAAGTCAACTAATCCATCTTCACAATCAAATGTGTTTTTACTGCGATTAGTATCAAACTAAAAAGAGATGAACATGTTTAGCTAAAATTATTAGAAAAGGCGTCAACTAAATTTAATGCGGCTTAGACTATGTGAATTTCATTTTATATCAGAAGATATGAGAAAATTAAAATGGAGTTTTGAATTCTTTGAACTAGTATTAGAGTAAGAATGATAGTTTATTTCTGTAAATCAAGTTTGCGAACATGAAGTTAACACCAATCCCATTGTAGTTAACCAGTCGACGAACAACATAACAAAACTACCGCCAGTCTCAACGCACTGACGCGTTTCGACCTTCCATGATCATCATCAGAGTACAACGGCAAACTGACTTTTGAGGATCAAACCGCATTTAATATATATGGAAATCAAAGTTATTTGAAGTCAAACAAAATTTGATTAAGCAAACATAATAGTATGAAAAAAACATGTGCTATTTTAAAAATAATATTGAATTATATACAAATGTACTAAGTGTAATAAAACGTGTTAAGTTCAATCATCTTCAATATAAAGACTAAAAGTTTAAAAAAATTATCAATATTATCAATTAGCTGTAATACACAACAACAGCATAGAAATTAACTTACGAAATACAACGTGCAGATATTTTTATAAACTATAAAATACTATCGAAATATGAGTTTAATTTTACAATATATATAATTTATGAACGTTTTGCTAATTTTATTGTTCGCTTATTAAACCACACAAAAAATTTGTCGAATTAGAATTTTAATTAATCAAGGGAATAATAAGTGAAGCAGAGCTAAACATTCCAATTTAAACGCGATAATTAATTTGGACTGTGGATTTTTAGAAATTTCTTTCTAATCACTTATTTCTAATTTCTCGTTTTGATATTTAAAAGTGTTTTCCCTTGAATCATTTTAAACAAAAAAACAGATAAATTATATAGACATGGTTGAGCATATTTGTAGCAGAATAAAGCGAAAACTGAATGTTGTACAATTCTAGAAATACCGGAAAGGACTGAAATAAGGTAAATTTATACCACAATTATAAATTTATAGTGTTTTATTGGAAAAACTACAAAAATAAAATTAGAATTTTTTAAAATACATCTAATGACTAGGACTCACAGCATGCATTTAAATAAATTGAATTTATATGAAGCAAAATCAATGTACGTGAATGTACGTGCCATTATTTCTAAGTGGGCTATTTTTTATGTTATCCTAAATAGTCCAAAATCATATGTTACAGTTAAGTTTTGTCATATGTTAGACAGTGTTTTGGAAACACTGCGGGAAAATGAGCTAAAAACCATAGCGTAATTAATTATTAAACTTCCAGTGCTAAAGAAGCAAGCTATTAACTTTTTGTCAAAGCAGCTAACTGGACCAGAGCAGAATTTTTCAAAGAAAGGAATATGCAAGAATCAATTCTAGGTAATTGTTTTGGATTATTCAAAATTAATAGAGCAGTTTTTTAGAAACAGGCGAGGCAAAATTTCAGCTATTGAATTCCTAAATTGAAGCACCTCTATTTGAATAAGTGAAGAAAAATAAGTTACGTAAGGTTGGACAATGGAAGGAGAAATCTTCTATACGAATGTATATTCGAGCAGTAATAGAAATAACTTCTTTTAAAGATTTCGAAAACGCGACTTCAAAGCCGATTCAATATATATAATCTTAACATAATCTGTAAAATATAATACCACTATGACACCCACAAAATATATTTCAAAATATGCCAAATTTCAACAAAATTACGAATTACAACTTCTTCGGAGCACTTGTTACTTCGGAAAATCCATGCATATGCAATTTAATTATATTATGATTACCGCGAAATTTAATAACTCATGTCGATAAGAACCATGGTGGAGTAATATGTGCTCAGATATAGTTGGAATTTTCAATATTTGTGAAATTGAACATACCTTGAAATCGATTATTTTGGCATCATGTACAATTTCGACAACTATAATATTGGCTTTAGGTAAAGACACAATGGCCAAAGTGTATGTACCCAATTACAGACTCGGTATATACGTTATACAGTGGTACCTCGAGAAACGAGCATCCTAACGTACGAGTTTTTTGAGATTCGAGCCGGAGATCGGGCAATATTCTTTAAATCAAGTTTGCGAGCTTGAAGTAAACACCAATACTATTTTTTTTAACCAGACGTCGAACAACATAACAAAACTACCGCCAGCCGCAACGCACTGACGCGTTTCGACCATCCATGATCATCATCAGAGTACGACGGCAAACTGACTATCGAGGATCAAACCGCATTGAACATATATGGAATCAAATTTAGACAGGCGACTCTCACCACTAGTAGTCTCGCATACATTGAACTTGACTGGAAATGTCGGCTGTACAATTTCTATGCAGTCACGAACATTAACTGTTTGTAGCTTTCGCCACATATACACATATAAGCAATACAATAAAGCAATAATTGATTGCGCGACTGCTAGTGGTGAGAGTCGCCTATCTAAATTTGATTTCCATATATGTTCAATGCGGTTTGATCCTCGATACTCTGTTTGCCGTCGTACTCTGATGATGATCATGGAAGGTCGAAACGCGTCAGTGCGTTGCGGCTGGCGGTAGTTTTGTTATGTTGTTCGATGTCTGGTTAAAAACAATGGGATTGGTGTTTACTTCAAGCTCGCAAACTTGATTTAAAAAATCGTTACCACCACCCGCACAATCAATTATTGCTTTATCGGGCTATATTTTCGTTCAAGATACGAGCCCAAATCCGAGATACGAGCCGTGTTTCCGGAGCGTCCTGCTAGTTGCAGCGCAGGGTCGAGCATCCTCCGAGAGAATCTCTCACTTACTCGCACGTGTTATCCGCTTGAATCGAAGTGCATCTTGAGCACTTTACTCTTTTTTGCTTGATTTTAACGTGATTACTGAATGTTTGGTGTTATCATGGGGCCGAAAAAAGTGACTGCTAAGGACAATGATGACAGGATGAAGACTATGATGTTGATTGAAATAAAACAGGAAATAATAGAAAAACATGAGCGTGGCGTACGAGTGATTGAACTCGCAAAGATCTAAGACCGTAGTACATCGACAATCTGTGCGATATTGAAGCAAAAGGATTCCATCAAGAGTGCTACACCAGCAAAAGTAGCCATAATTCTTTCCCAATTAATAACAAATATCCACGAGCAAATGGCGAAGCTACTGCTCTCCTTCCTCCTCCTTGCCATTCACCATCGTTAGCTGCACTTGTCTGTCTCCAAAGTAAGACTATTATGCTAAATAACTCTTTTATTTCTTTATTTCACATTTTGTTGTGCATTTGTTAATTATATATGTTCGTTTGTTAATTAAAAACATATCTTTATTCATAATTGACAATGGGTTTGGGAATTTTCGTAGGTCCTGAACGGATTAAATCGACTTCAGTTATTTTAAAAGGGAGAAATTCGTTTGAGATACGAGCCGATTGACATACGAGCTCGGTTCTAATACGAATTAAACTCATATCCCGAGGTATCACTGTTTATAGTGAATTGGCTTTGAAATCGCATTGCCGAAGACTATAAAGTTATCTCCATTTCTGTTTGTATGCACATTTGTATAAATTGTTGTACCACCCAATTTTCTCTCATTCCTCACCAAATTATATTGTGAGGTTAAGGCGTATTACCGGCTTCTATCGATGAGTCGCTACTAAGTACAAAACTCATGTTCACACACGATTATAACTTTGATTTTTGCTGACTTGGGTTTATCCTTCAGGTTATATGTGAACCAATCCCTCAATTGGTACGCAACATTAAATATACAATTGCATATATATTAGTGCTCCACAACAAATGGTATATAACTATTACAGAGTGGGATCTAGTTATTCTTGCATTAATGGATTGAGTTTTGACCAGATTTTCTCTATAATGGCTATTGTAATTATGAATTTTTCCCCTCTGCTAACAGCGAAGCCTGCATATTTCATTGTCGATCGCTTAAATTATCGTGCAATTTCAATCACTGTTAATGACAATGGTGATGCCGTTTGCGCGGCTGTATTTACTTCAGTTTGATGCTAAACCGATCGAATGTTTTTGACGCTGTTGAAATAGGTGTTCAGGATTACCTCAATGCTAAAAGCTTGTTTCTGATGTGTGTGATTTGTTGCAAATCAAGTGAAATGCCATTCTGGTGGTTAACTTTATAACGTTTAATCCAAATGGCTGTTCTTCTATATAAAGGGCCTCATTTATTCGTAATTATTTTTCAGTCTTTGGTTTTGATAGAACTGGGAAGTTCGTTAAATTGAATGAGTGCTCCGTTTCGAAATTAGTAAATAAATAAATAAATAAATATATATATATATATATATATATATATATATATAGATAATATGTAAAATATAAAACAACAACCACTCTGACCGATTTGACCAGCGTCAGCAAACATTGTCTCGGATTGGTACAAACTGAAGTGAAAGCATCTGCACAAACATCATCATTATCATCGTTAGCAGTGAGAAAAGTCGAAAAGCAATATTAGCGATCAACGCTGCAATCAGCACACCATGCGCTGTTACCAAGGTGTGACAATAAAACTTAAGAAAAAGATATTAAAGTAAAACTAAAAATCAGACTAGTTGTCTTCCGCTTAATCAAATTGAAGCTCAGAATGCATGTATGATTGAAATTTTGTTATTTTGTAGAGTATTCTCTAGGTAGATCAGCCTTTAGACATTTTGGTGATAAATGTATTTTCCTTTCCTATTATACGAAGGTAATATCAACTAAGTTTGGTTAAACGTAAAGTTAAATTAATTTTGAAGTACACATGGTTTTGAAAGGAATTAACGAAATTTGGTTGAGATTGTAATTCACATGTCATATTTCGGTATGTTGTGTGTATTGTTTTAATCAAATAATTCAACGTGTCTGTCAATATTGCCTGTTTTCTATTCGTATAGCATATAGTAATGCGATTTTTTTGAGTTAGATGCCTAACTTCGTTTAGCGTATGGTATCATTAGGGCAAAATTTCCATATTTGTGTCTCGTACAGGTTTTTGGCTTGTTCGTTTATATTGGTTTTGCAGTACTGCAATGGACGCATTTGGTGTACATTGTTGAGCACCTATTTGTTGCTAAGCCTGCTTTATTGCCTAGCTTTGTAGTACATATGAATTTTTCTAGTTTTTATGTTCCTCTGAATTTGGGATTGCAGTTTTTATTGCTAATGTTGCGTTTGGCAACGTCTGTATGCTTGAGATATATCTGTGACTGATGAATAGGCATTGTGCTGCCTCCTACTCAGGGTCATTCAAGCATGCAATTTTGTTAAACAAATGTTGGTTGCGCGGGCGGTGATAACAAATATTTAAATCAAGGTTGCGATCTTGCTATAAAAACTAATTTTATTATATACATACACATTTAATAATAAATTAAACATGTAGAAAAAGCCAATTCATCTAGTACAAAGATTTCGTCCTTATTGGGAACTCTTCACAGGATTCAAACGGGGGCGATTCTGCAACGGAGTTTGTTGATCTGGACACTCAGTGACCCTGCCGCAAATATAAGTGTATAATGCGACAAGTTTTATATCAATAGCACAGAATTTATTTAAATAATTTTATCTTAATGATGGAAATTTTGCAAATTAAGCAGAGGCTGTTCTTGACATTTTTTGTATTACGTTATAAGTATTTTATAAATTAGCGGATTTTACTAAAACTTTCTCAAACAAATTAAAAGGCAATTGTTGTTGGAACACTTAATATAATCAAACAATAATGTATTGCACGAATGATGTTAACACATTTTTAAATCAAGCTTGCGAGCCGAACTTTATAATTTATGTAAATGTGGTGAAATCTGCAAAATGTTCGTAATTGCATACAAATTGGGAAACTGACATTTAATGTCAAGTACAATTTATGCTAGACTACTAGAGGTGAGACACGTATGTCTATTTTTTCCGTATATATACTTTTTGGTTTGATTCTCGCTAGTCAGCTTTCCGTCGTGCTCTGATAATTATCATCGAAGGTCTAAATAAGTCAATATGTGTGACTTTACCTGATCTGTGTTGAGACCAAAACTAGCTGGCTACCAGTTGCTTTGTTCCCCGACGATATTTCGACATTCTTTAGCGGATGGCATATTCAGTTCACCAATCATCACAAGTTTTAGAAACAAAATAATTAAGCATGTTTGTTTTTTTTAATTTTTCATGATCGATGAACTGAAAATGGAATCCGCTAAAGGGTACCGAAGTATCTTCGTGAAACAAAAAAACTAGAAAGCATTCTTTGTTAGACACAACAAATCATGTGATTCAGATAAATCGAGTTTCGCAATCTTTCAATCTTTTAATACACGTGACCAACAGTCATTGTTCGACAGGTTAGATACATTGAAATAGTGTTTAATTGAAGCTTGCGAACTTAATATAAATTAATTATTTTGTAAGTCGGCCAATGTACGTGCTAATCACATACAAGCGCATTATATATATATATATATATATATATATATATATATATATATATATATATATATATATATATTTCTAATTAAGAAAAAGAAACACATTATTAAAAAACTGCATAAAGGCCATTTAATTCGAGAATACTAAACTTCACTTCACAATCTTTCATTTATATACATTCCGTGTTTTCATTTGATTATGTGGGTGGCAAAAAATCTGATTCGGTTTTACTTCCATAATCAAATGAAATCCCAGAATTTATATAAATGAAAGATTTTAAAGTGAAGTTTAGTATTCTCAAAATAAATAGTCAATATCCAATATTTTATTAATGTGTTTTTTCCTCCTAATTAGAAATATACTGTCTAATATTCGAAGGCAATGGACTAATTAACATAAATCCTGCTGTCAGTGTTTTTGCTGATTTTATGGTGGCCATGCCTTTTTCGATGGAAATAAAGACAGGTAAAACTTATTAAAAATAAGTCGTTATAGATTGGACGATACATTTTTTGCTTAAGTCTTATTACGTTAAATAAAATGAATTTTAATAATATTACAGTTTATCAATGTCGATATGTATTTGGTGAGTGCTGGTCAAGTCGGGTTTGAAGGAGAATATTAATATTTGCGTGTTTGATTTTTCGATAAAAATTGTTAAGCATAGTATTTATAAATTTTTGATCTTTTACTGAATTTTATAGTCAATATTCTATTAATAGATTATTTTTTTTAAAAGTTTTGTATTGTTGTCAGTATCTATTAATATTTATAATTGAGGTTTTATTTTTCTGAACAGGTAAATTTCAATATTGTAAACTTGTCAATTACTTTAAAAAATATTACTTGTCCATATTTTGTTCAAAATTTAAATTGCTTTAACTGCTTATAATAAATCTGTGCAATTTATTTACATTACACATTTTAGCCTTATAATACGCACATTTATGACCATGTCATTGAAATGAATCCCAAATGAGATAATTTTAAAATGGATAGTTAATTAACTTAAATCTGATTGGCTGCCCTGTCTAAGCAAATCGTATATAAAGAGAGCTATGTTGGAGATTATACGGTTTTCTTGCGCGGTTTTTCAATCCTGATTGGAGCGTGCTGGCAAACGGCAGCTACAGCATCCTAGTTATAATGGACATCCAGCCATGGACCAAGCCTGACCTATTTTGCGAGTCTTCATCATCATTAATCCTAACACCACATGCACAAGGACACTTAGATGGCTGAGCTGCCACTAACGAAATCCGAACGAAAGTCTACCGGTTCGTCACAGCTAGCTAAGGTATCGGCAACACACCTGATCACTTGAATTTTGCTAAATTAGTCATGCAATCCATCTGGGTCGTGAAGGTTTTTGACTGATTGTACACAGCGCCAGTATACATACAATCTAGTTAGAATTGGGGTCCATCCTAGTGAAACGTCGTCTGTTTATGTTGACCGTTTATTATCTTTGTGTTTAGGTAACATCAGCGGTTCTATTCAGTGTTTATGAATTCCGCGTACTTTATTGGTGCTTTCCGCAAATAGAATAAGTCCTCATGCAGTTTTTTCAGCCTGTTACCACACTTTTATTGGTGTCATATATTTATAGATTATGACATGTTTGGTGTCGTCATTCAAATTTTTTTGGGTCATCATTGTCGATCATTCATATCGGAAAGCCGTCTACATGCGCATTTAATTGATTCTTCTTTGAATCACGTAAATATTTTCTGTTTATGTTACTATTCAGGAATTCAAATACCATTTAAATACCCATTTTAGTTTCCTTTTGCTCTCCTGACCGTTTTCTTTGTCGAAAACTGACCATAACGGGATGACTGTACTGAGTTCTTTCTGTTTTTGTTTACATAAACGATTGCTGCAAATACTTATGCACCGTAACTTTAGCAATTCATGTCATGAGGTGTGCCTTCTTTAATTTATCTGTCTGAGGAAACGCCTGGGTAAATTTGTTTTTCATTTAGTTTATAAATTTAAGTTGCTAATTTAATTAGCAGCCACATTGTAGTTTCAATACCATAGTTGCTGATTTTCAATTTTCCTTCTCTAATCAACTTTATGATTATTCCAGCCTAAATGTATTCGTACCAATAACAAACACACATATTCACAAGATTAGACTTTCAAACTTCTTACATTACTTGGCTGAGGCTCATCTAGAGAGCATAAACTCGCCTTATACACCTGAAACGGCTTAATCTCCCGGATACATTCAAACTACCTAGCTTGTTCTCTATGTGTTAATGTAACCTCACCGCGTACTTTTATAGGATTAACCACAACTGCTTTACCAATATCATACTTCCTCTACATCTCATGGTTAGATATAACTGATTACTTGAATACAGCTTAATGTTGAGCATCTATGGCTAGTTATTAAGTATACCATCATAGCGAAAGCGGAAACTGAATGTACGCCAGCTGATTAAGAAATATTTCTTTCAACTGGGCACTTGTAAATTTTCCAGAAAATAATATACCTTTCAGGAATCGCAGTTTTTAACTTTTATTTAGCTAAGGAAGGTGACGTAACCTAATCAAATTTCTGGCCAGGATATTTGATAATATCCTAATTGAGGTTTGTTTTAATTGGAAAATTAATAAAATGATTATTATTGGCTGCCCTTTTTATACCAATCCTGTGAAAGGGAGATATTTTGTTATTAATTTAGACTTTTCCGATTGATACGAGCGCAGTCGAAGCCTGTGAGCAGACGGACAATTGAAATTTTATAATGAGTACGAACTCACAATCCTTGAGCGCGCCACGTCCAGTCTTAATATCTCCGTCTTAAGTGTACATGAAAACGAAGCCAAGGGGAGGGATGCCCTAATGGCCGCAAAAAGCTTCACAGAAATCCTTCAGACCGCCCACAACTAACTGAGGTGGCAAAATCACTCCTCTTTACGGCGATCTGTATGAACTGGTTGTGAGACTCTTGTGTGATGTGCCGATTTAGTTTTATTGAACCAATTGTTTACACCTCTTGTCTTAATTCATCCCGCCGTCTTAATAGTTAATTTCTGGTTTAAGTATATAATTAAAATAATCTGCTTTTATTTAAAATCAGTATTACATGTTTATTACCTCTTTATGGCAAAAATAACATTGTGTGAATAGTATAAATAGTTACTCAACATATATTCGCTTAAACCTAAGTAGAGCCTGAACAACAAATCTCCACTGCAGGAAGTCGATACGTGTCTTTTCAATATCGGCTGCTGCTTCATATTCCTACGCCGGCGACCATCTTACCCTAGTATTGACAACAAAATCTTCAAAGGTTTGTATATCGAAGGTCATTTTTTGGAATGCGTGAATGTCTAATTCAATGTCCAGATTTTCTTCGCCATCTCTCTCCACTTGCTCTAAAACCAGTTTCCAGATGTTCAAATTTAACTGACTTAGCTTGACATACTGAAATAAAATCTTCTTAACCATTTATCAAGTAGTATGAGAATTTGTTTATCTATTTAAATACTTTGAAATAAAATTGGCAGTTAAGAAACTAGCATGCATATGACAAGTGCTTACAAACAAAAGCATTCCGAGCCACTCTAAAATTTTCCGACTGATCAAATAATACCCCGGATGTCGATGAACCAATACTGTCAACTGAACCTGACGATGAATAGAAACACTCTTTCATAGAATCCGTTTTGATCACGCATAGCTCGTTGAAATCTATCGTCGTCTTCGTATACCTAATAACTTGCCTATTCTTGCAATTAGAACACCTTTTTATCCCACCACTTGTTTAGCTATTACGCCGCGACCATTAAATCACACGGTTAACTTCGCATCTTGTTAGGTTTAGAGTTGGAAATTCAAGACTTTACGTCAGCCAATGTTATTTTTGCTTCTGTTATTTTGAGAAGTTCACAGAGAATTCACCGCTCAGCAACGGCCTTTTAAATAGTTCCCTCGAAGTTATGGGAAATAACATTTGGTCTGAGAAGTTTACTGGAATCCCATTTTTATGCTTGCATAGATACGAGATTATTCAAACTGTTGCTCACCTCATCCCATATCACAAACACACTCAAAACACATTTCCACCTTCGTAGTTTCCTATACGTATATGCTAAAGATGATCCTACTCACATTGATGACTTGATAAAGTTACTACCTTTCTTTTAGATAAATTAGAGTGCTTTGATGTATTTTCACAATACATCATCTATCAATTGACTAAAGTTGTCATGTAAACTATTCTCTGTGCTTGCAATATCACAAGAAAATATCATCTATTTAAATAAACGCATAATCCGTGAGTTTTTTTACCTTTCATTATTCAGGTGAAGCAAAATGCTTAACTCTGAAAGTAACGCCTTAAAGTCAGTTGATAAAACGAAATTAACACTAACAAAACAATAGTAAAAGTATAGAGATGAAGCATAAAACGCTCTAAACTTTTGACTAGATGAATGCTGTTATGTCAACCTATCTTATTATTTCCTCTAAAAGATACCAACATGTCTAGATAATTAAATACTGTTTGTTGCGAAGAACTAATATATATGCAAGTATGTATTAGGTTTTGCGAACCTAGTAACAAATTAGTTCAGTTGTGACCAGAAGGATAAACCAAAGGCAGCATGAATGGAAAGTATAATCTCATGCACATTCGTTTCGTGCTTACTAGCGACTCATCAGTATGAGCCGGTATTATGCCCTTTAATCACTATATGTTTGGGGAGGAATGTGGGATAATAGGACGTACAATCTAGACGAGGATCAAACCGCATTGCATATATATGGAAACTCAAAATAAGATATGCGGCTCTCACCTCTAATAGTCTCGCATACATTGTTCTTGGCTGTGTGGCTGACAATTCCAGTCAAGTATAATATTTGCGAGTGTACTTGAGGTGAAAGCCGCATATCTCATTTTTAGTTTCCATATATGTGCAATGCAGTTTAATGCTCGCTAGTCCGTTTGCCTTCGTACTCTGATGATGATCATGGAAAGTCAAAACGCGTCAGTGCGTGCGACTGGTGTTAGTTTTGCTATGTTGTTCGACGTCTCGTTAAATAGAATGGGATTGGTGTTTACTTCAATTTTGAAAACTTCATTTAAAGAATATTTCATAAATGTTTCGCAATGTTATAACTGTGAATCTAAAACCATTTGTAAATGTCGTTCACAGTATCTTAAAATCATTCTGGCTCGCAGTCCTTTCCACTAATAAGTATGTGACGCTGTCTTTGTTGTAAGTTGCACGGACATTGACGAGTTTACTTTACGACCATGGCTTTTGCTATGGAATGATGTGCACCAGAATACATAAATATGACAAAACGAGAATAAATCATCCAGAGTTGGCTAATGACTGTGTTGCCAATCAATTTTATGGCAAGTTGGACCACCTTGATTCCTACATTCAGCAATGAGTATATGTTTTTCCAACGGCACGAAGGCCTAGTCGTCAAAATAATTCATGTGATGAAGATAAGATGGACAATTTAGCCAACAAAAACAAATTTGGAAGTTTAACTTGCATGTAGTGAGGGAAATCATTTAATTTCGTTTGTATTTAAACCAACCAGTTATTAAATCGGAAAAAAAATTGTTAATCGATAAATATTAATACACTGTATTGTAAAAGAAAAACATTTTCATAAAAAAGTAAATAGTCCATGGTATAAATTGCAAAACTCTGCGTTTAGTGAAGGTTGGAGATTCAATCGCAGGTTTGGTCCTCAATATTTACTATCTCTCTCGTAATTTAGAAGAAGTAACATTACAATGACGGTCTACGTCAAACGTAGCGTAATAAAGTAAAATATATATATATATAATATATATATATATATATATATATATATATATAATTTCTTCCCATAGAGTAAATCCTGTGAATGGGAACATCGAAAAACTTGCCGACAGACTGCACATAATGTGAGAAATATATAACGATGATAATGAATAAAAAGATAGGCACTTTAAGTGGAAAGTTCTAATATGATATTCATTTCACAAAATGTTTGTTCTTATTTGGAAGTCTATTAGAAAATTCGTGTCAGACTGGTAATTTTCGAGTGAACATGGTTGCTAGTTCCAAAACAAAACGTTTCGAAACGTCGTATATTTCTGCATAAAATATTTAATTCTCTGCCAAAACATAAATCATAACGAAATTAGCAATATCAAATACAATCAAATTTGAGTTTGTGCTATATATCTATGAATGTACTATAATATAACACTAGATATGAAGATAAATTGGGGCCTTGCAGAGAACTAGGATTCGAGAATAAACGTTTAAGAGAGAGAAATGCGAAATGAGTTATATATTTGATTAAATAATTCGCTATTTGATATAATTGATTTCGTGAAATTATATTTATTGTTACCATAAAGTCATCTACCGTTGAGTTCATGCGATCCTAACAACTGTCAAATATATCAGTATAAATAACAGGTAGGAAATCCCATAAATTGCGTAAACTGACAATTAAATAATTGTTCAAATTTTATAGAAATACTGACACATATATTGAACTGCAGGTTTATGATAAAGAAGCAGAAGTTACCAGAAAAAATTAATTGGAAGACATTGAAGATATAAACTACAACTAAGCCACACAAATATACATGTTCAGCATTTCGATTTCGTTGATTATTGTCCATAACTAGCATCAAAAATTAAGATTTCAACATTAATATTTTAAGCATATCCTTATTAAAAACCTACATGGGTCCCCAATATGTAATTTTGACTTATTTATTAAGTAGAATATGTCTTTTAATCTATCGGAGAATAACTTTTTTTTAAATCATCTTCAACTTTGCAGATTTGAAAATATATGTCTAGAATCGGCAAATTAGCAATTGCCATTTTGAATAATATTGGAGCGAACCTAGAACCTTGTGAAACACAAGATATTACTTGTTACAATCTAAATGTCATGTAAATATCTCGAATGAACTTGCTCCTCTTGTACAGCTAAAAGTTAAGTATGCCAAAAAGAAACAGTAACTAATCGCCCTCACAATAGCTTTGAAAGTAACAGACTAATCCGCTTTAGAAATATTAATGTAGATCATTGGGGCAGCTATTGAGAGCTATGATATATTTACATATGGGTAGTATATCGGTGATTCTTTAGCGTCATTTTATAACTTCATGGTGTCTTGTATAAGTATCTAATGGCAGAATGGAGTCTAGATGACATATTATTACTCGTTCAATTACCTTCAAGAATTAAGGAATCATTGATTTTAATCGTAAAACATTAATAATTATTGGTCTGCCATTGTACAATGTCGGTCTTACCATAATATTTCAAATTCTAGACATCATTATACAATCAATCAATTTTTTCGAAGATAAACTTTAGTCATTTTAAGTAAGCGAATAAATACGCAATTGTGTATTAGGTGTTACGCACCTAATAACAAATTTGTTCAAATAGGACCAGAAATTAATTTTTTTCCAAGTGTGCAATACATAACGCAAAATTGCATGTATTTTAGTTCTCCGCAGCAAACAGTATTTAACTGTTATTTTTAAATTGAATAATATCATGATTATCGAAATAAGTGATAACTCATACTGATCGAAGTTATAGTGTATGGCTTTGCTGGAGTAACATGTGTCCAGAAGTAGTTGTAATTACCGATTTTGTGAAATTTAACATATCTTGTAATTAATGTGTTGGTAACATGTTCAGACTCGGTAACCAGAGTGTTATCTTATATAATGACATGGAAATCATAGTTTTGTTACCATGTACCGACTAAACAACCATATTGATGGTAAATTTAACAGGTTCGTTGTATATTATATATAGTGCGTTGACTTTGAAGTCGCATTGTCCAAGTTTTATATGAGGTTATTTCCACTACGACTGGTATACACATTCGTAAAGGAGATGGTACCGTCAATTTTCCCACATTTCTCACCGAAATATATAATTGGTATAGTGCGTTATACCGGCTCCTATTGATGACTCCCCAGTTGGCACGTAACGAGTGTACACATGAGATTATACTATCCGCTCATGCTGACTTTGGTTTATCCTTCTGATCATATTAGCACTAATTTGCTACTATCTTCACAGCCCCTAATACACAATTAAGTAAGTTAGCAGTGTATAAACTTAACTTATCCTTTTAAGATTTAGATTTGATTTTCATCATTAGTTTTAATAGATTGCTACAATTGAAAACAAATGACTGCATCTGGTTGTACTTTTAATATCCGTTTCATCAAATGGTAACTTCAGTGCCACTCTTGTATCGTATTTGCTGTTTTCATTTAGGACTGTATAGCCTAGATTTGGTTTGCTCATAAGCTTATTCAGTTTTACCGTTCCTAATATTCTGCGAATTATTTAAAATACCGACTCTTCTTCATAATTCACCCTGCCTAATTTCAAAATATTATTAATGTTAATTAAGCCACGTTTAAAAATATGTCGTTTGATTCGTAATTTAGCACCATCGCAATTAGCACCGTATCATCTAACTTGGACTTATGTAATATATTACGAAGCAATGCTGGCACAGATGTCGCAAAACAGTTATTGACGTTAATAAAAATCTGTCGTAGCCAACGACTCTGCTGGTATTTATGAACAGTTCCCAGCTAATTCTGGGATACATAAACTGTGCATTTGTAGCCGTGATGTTATAACTCTTCTAGTTTTCCATCGAAGAATAAATTTTGTATAACCAATTTCCTTAAAGTAATGAGCAACTGCATTACTGTATAACAAATCAATTATGTTACCAAATAAGCATGAAAAGAATCATTTAGTTGTTATTTCGATGTGGGAAGTATGTTAAATAATATGTATCCACATTGGATCAATGAAATGCTAAAATAAATTGAACGACGTTATCAAAGGGATTACGATCATACAAACACGCTTACGGTTATCTATATACTGCAGTTAATATCATCGAATCCATCTGCCCAGACAAAATCAATAAAAGTAACATCTTCACTATAATATAACAATTTTGTACGTGACACAGTTCTGCGAAAACAAGGACTCTGAGAGCACTCTTTCTTAACTAATCGCCTTTAAATTACAACGCAACACTTTACAATACAAATATATGATCTGCATAAACCTTATGAGGGCATATTTGTACGAAAAACGTAATACCAAAAATATTGGTTATTATCAAATTTTGAAACAGATAATTGTTTCTTTAAATAATACCAACATTGGAAAAAATAAATTGTACATTTCTAACGACTTTTTTACATATGCGGTATTTTACAGAAATACAGCAGATTTGTTTTTCGTTATTGTTGTTTTGATTTTCTGGATCTCAAAACTGCTCCGCCTTACCCTTTTGTCAGTGTTTAGTAGCGATTATTCGGTAGGTTTCTTGTTTGGGTTTAGTTAACAAACACCGTTGCCCTTTGCCTGATTTCAATGTTTTATTATGTTGTAATCATAAGCGCCTTCACCTTACCTTCAACTAAGTTGTTCTTCGTTATTATAGCAAACTTTCCGTGTGTGCAAGTTTTGTCCCCGGTGATGAAGACTTATTAAATGAAATCAATTCCTCCTTCTACTTGTTGATTACATTCGTATGAGCATTTGTTGATCAGTTAAGCAGTTTAGTGGAAAACGGACGTGAGTTAAGCAGTATTATTTCCGACATGATTAAATTTGCTAAATGTGTTCAGATTGAGAAAATCGTCATGATCATCGTCTTCATTTAAGTTAAATAGAATCAATTGGTCCTGTTTTATGGGATAGGCTGCGAACCCACCTGCGCACAAATTTCAAATTTCTTGAACTGGATTATCTATCACATTCGGGTTTTTTCTTCTACAATCAGTTCTACTATCTCCACTTGCGGTTCAATGTCTATATTCAATTGTTCAGCACTCTCCTTAAGCACAGATTCTAATTTGGAATATTTCGTACAAATTTCCATTATCTGCATTTACGTTATATATAATTTAGAACGGTATTAAGTAATATTATTCTTCAATATTTTTCAATTTTACAGATAGCATAGTGTACTTTGTTGATATATTGCCTAAAGAAGCTCTAAACTCGTCATCTTATTTATCAACATTAAAACTGCAATTTGTAGGAGATATTGTGGAATACACGAAGTTTGAACGTGATGAAGCAGTATAGGATTTCATATTGAAATTAGAAAAGATATGTACCTAAATAATTGGCAAGGTTAAGATTTTAGGAAATATAACTGTCTTATCGGATTCTTAATGTGGAAATGAGCGACGACCATAAATTGATTGCAAAACATTATAAAGTCTAATGATGAAAATTAAATTAAGAAAAAAGAAATATCTCACATGAATTTTAATGGATAATCTAGATTATTTATGATTTTACTCGAAGTTAACTCGTGTATTTTTACAGGTGGCAATCTAATATAATCAGATCGGATATTTCGATGCGTGTTTGAAAATATTCTCACAGATAGATCAAAAATCATTTACTACTAGATGCGACTTATAAAGTTTGTTTTGTGTAGGCATTCAACTGTATTGATTTTCAGATAAATTTCAAAATATCTCGATTGTTAAAATTGGCAGCATAAATAATTTGGATTATATCCTTCTACTAATCAAATATTGATGACATAATCGTTATCCGGGATATAGAGGATATCTACGATATTTGTACGACTTGTCATTGTATAGATTCTGCATAAAGGGACATAGAAAAGATAGTAGAGTTTGCTAAAAGATTGACACTAATAAGGAGAAATTTATTATTGAAATATATACGGCCGATCTTGGATTACAAAACTTCAACTTGCAGTCGAATTCACAAAGATCTGAATAATAAGTTTAAAAAATGTACAAAGCAAATAGCAAAATTTATTTCTTCTTCCTATAATTACAAAAATAGGCTTTAGATGCTTTATATACGATCAAAAAAGTTCAAAAACATAATTAATTTAATAATCATATTCAATTTAAATCAAAGGACAGCAGTTTAAATGAACCCGTTCAAGCACAGACATTGGAGGGGTCTAGATCAGGACTTCCTGCAATAACACTGTCTATTATTTGAAATTTTCAAGTCAGCGCATTTTCTCTTCAAAGTCTACAATATATATATATATATATATATATATATATATATATATATGATATATATATAAATCAACCAGATTTCTGTGGAAATTTCTGGATCAGTTTCGTTACTTGTGTGTGCAGAAATATATGAACCACGACCGTATTGATGTTTTAAATTTTGATATAGACAATGTTTTTACGTAAACTAACAAGCGAGAATGTAATGTATGAATCCGCCAACTGTTTCATATGTACTAAAGGTATATATTTTTTTAATCTGATTTCTTCATAAATTCGAATTTAACTTTAGTTATATTTTTTATATTATCAATTTATGATCTAAAAGTTTTTAATTTATATAGTTATTTTGAGATGGTTTATGTGAAAGTTTTAAATGCAATGTCATTGCGCCCGTTTTATTGTAAATTATGCCTCCTTCTACTCCATGTTTTAATATTGCTAAAATGATATAGGTGCTCATAATATCATTGGAAAATTTTTTGGAGAAGAATAAAGTGATAAATAATGAAAGTGGAAAATATGAATTAGGACTAGAGTCGTTCTGGGGGAATTTGTCTGTGGCAGAAAATTAAATTGAGGAGCTTTTCGCGCAAACCAATAACTTGAAAGTTGCAATTAATGTGAAAATGTACTAAATAAGAATGACTAGAGTCATAGAATCCAAAGCAGACGTAGCCATGTTCGAGCTTTAGGCATCAATTGATTAGTATCAAATAAAAACGAAACCAGTCTACAGTAGGAGTTGCCTTTTCTGCATTACGCAATGCTTATTTAATACTGGCAAATGTATATTTATAATGTGAATGGATTCGAATGCAAATCGCAACCTTGATTTAAATGAGTCTTAAGAGAATTGTTTATATTTCTTACAAAATGTAGAACTTTTAAAATCAAACATTTTCGGCTGAGTTTTTTTAAAATGAACAATAATTTTCATTTCATAATTTTGTTAGAAATTTGGCTTTATAGGTACATTAAATATCACGAATTTAAAATGTCAGATTTCTCATATTTCTGTAAAAACAGACCAATGACTAATTATGGAGGAAGATTCTTTATTTATTGTAAATCTTTGCATCATGTTAAGTAATAGTAAAATAGCAGAAATAATAATATTATTGATTTTGTGTCAGCAAGAATTGATACGATATTTTTAACTGAAGTTTATTAGATTTTTATGTGTATAATAAGAGCATGGTTAATAAAATTTATAACACGCTTTTTAGTGTTCAGAGCTTAAATTATGAGTTTAAGTTTGATATTACTCAAAGTCATATTTAAAAAAATGCGCATTTGGTCCGTTTAGATCAAATCTGATAATTTACAGATGATCTAATTTTTTTTCAAATTAAACTCTAAGTATTTTATGACATTTGATATTTACGACCTGAATGTTTATTTCATCATTGCCATCATAATCAGCATGCACAGCAATACAACATTCACTAGTAACTGATATTTCAATGGCATATAACGAAAAGAAAATTTTTAAATTTTAAAAGTGATAATAAAGACAAAAATGATAATTTAGGCCCACAAACTATTATTGGCCCGTCATCAAACAAATTTCGAAAATGAAAAACGGCGAGCAAAAGCTATTCAACTCAGGAATAGAGGCATGAACATCGCCGGGTCTAATGTGACATAGCCATCATCCCATTTTATGTGAAGCCTCGAGTTTGGCCTAACTACGCAATAAAACTTTGTGTTTAACGGGTAGTAACAGAATGAGAGGAAGCGTGGCAGACGCAAAAGGCAGGTTTCTGCTAATAACGGAATCTTTGACTACTGAAATCTAAGCAGATAGAGCTCATCAAACTTTGCAGATTATCTATGAGAAGGGAAACTTTGACCACAAACCATCCCCGATAGGAATGGTAAACTTAGCGTTCTTTTACAGCTCACAAACAACCATGAACAACACGAACTATTATAAATCCATGCTACATCGGCAGTCGCGCAGGATTAAAATGATCGTGCATGGAGGATAAGGAAAATCAGGCTACTTTATACAACGTCATCTCCGATTCTGACTCGTTTTCTTCTTTTTTACTCTTCTAAATCTGACAAAATTGCTCTTCTATATTCTATGATTATGATTAGTGTTGATCACTTATGTTGTTGTCGCACGTATGTTGAATAAATTGGAAATCAATATACGTCGCGTATCCGAAATTAGAATACAGGATTCTATGTTAATTGCAGAACTGTGCGCAACATTCTTATCTGCGCGTTATTTATCAAACCGTTAAATGAGGTGTTGTTATTGTCCTTAACTCACGAGCTGAAGCCTGTTTAACTGAATGGATACCTCAAATGGCCAACTCTGTGTTGCACGCTTAAATAAAGATACTAAAATCAATGTCAGAAAGCTTAATCAACATTGCATTTCCATTGTATTTGCATATGCTTCCAACGATTGCAGCACAGACGACAGCAAGAACGCTATTTACACCAACTTAATCTCTTTAATAGGCACAGATAAAGGATAAACGTTAAACCGAGTACTTTAATATAACGGTGAAAACCTATTTGATAAATTTATGCCCATAATGGGTCAGGTGTTTATATCAAGATCAAAAACTTGATTACATTAAATTTTATCACCACCTGCGCAACCAATGTTCTTTTAATTATATAAATGTTCATTTCAATACCAATTTCCCACGTATTATGTGGTTTGTTCAATAATGTCAGATTCGGGATTTTTATTTAGAAATTTTGGTTTAATAGGATGCCATATTAGTTCCAGCGACAAGAGAAAAAAATGATTTACCTAGTTACATTATTTTATATATAACTGCAAAATTGTGTGTAGTGTGCGGCATGGTGGCTCAGTGGTTAGAGCACCAGAGTCCGAAGCAGATGTGCCGAGGTTCGGGCTCTATCCGCGGCAAATTTTGGACAGCACATGATGATTTCCACATAACGACGAAACTGGTGTACTGGACGAATTGCCTTTATTACACTTATATCAAAGTCAAAACCTTGATTATAGTAATAGTCATCACCACTCGCGCAACAAATGTTCGTTAATGACATAAATATTCATTTCAATACCACTTTCCCACGTAGTCTGATGTCTGTTCAATAATGACAAAATTGGGGATGGTTATTTTGAACTTCGTTTCTAAATGGATGCAATATGAACTCCACCTGAAAGCACGAAGACAAACCCAGTTACATTAGTTTTCATATAGCTGAAAAGTGTTTGCGGTGGTTGCAGCAACAAATTTAGAATTCAGAAAAGGCAATTCATCCAGTAGACGGGTTTTGCTCTTATTGGGAACTCATTACTTAATGATAATTGGTCAGGTGTTTATATGAAGAACGCAACGATTGTTCATTTTAACATGTTAGAAGCTGTCCAATGTGAATCGTTAAATATATTATTAATATATTTTAAAGCATGTGTTAATAGTTTGCAGTTTCTACTTTTACAAAAATTTATGGATTTATCGCTATTGTTGGTGTCTTATATCGTATTAAATTAAATTTTCCCTTGCTGAATAGATGTTTTCTGAACGTGGACATCTACAGTTTTACATCATTGCAACGATCATTTGATCTTTATGATTCTCGTAGCGATTTAGTTCTTTA
This sequence comes from Eudiplozoon nipponicum, assembly GCA_029291075.1. Lineage (NCBI taxonomy): Eukaryota > Metazoa > Platyhelminthes > Monogenea > Mazocraeidea > Diplozoidae > Eudiplozoon > Eudiplozoon nipponicum. Next base: position 26,946 of record JAQBSW010007900.1, read on the forward strand.
CATCATCGCTATGAGACCGAAGTTGCTATCGTCATCTGCTACTCTGAACCTTATAATATAGCCAACAACCAGCCACCAAATTCTCTACCACAAGGTCGTTGAAATCTCACATTTTCTAGTGTTTTAAGATAAAGATTTATTATCTCCAATTTAAAGCACGCCTGCTGAGAGAGGCTGAAAATTTTCTCAACGAATGATTTGCTTTGTGTAACAACAGTAAACAATCTTTTATGAAATTGAAGTGATCTCCGTTACTTTCTATGGTTGGAACAGTTTGAAGTGAAAAAGACCAATATTTGTATGTATTCTTTGCGACTTTCTATCGTCTGCTCTTCTATTGTTAAGTGGCTGGCATTCACCATCTTTATCGGTAGGCCCAAGCTTTGCTTTGGTGCCGCAACAGGAATTGTCCGGCAAAAAGTCTGTCAAGATATCGTTTACGCTCATGTCATGCGCTGCAGGAAAGGCCCCGTCATTACCTAGTAACATTATTGCTATGAAACATTCTAAACATTCGCTAAGGTAAACGGTGCGATTTAACCAATTCCTATGACA
>JAQBSW010007900.1:32500-37578 GCA_029291075.1 Eudiplozoon nipponicum
ACCATATTATTGTAGGAGTATAACAACGTTAGAAATATGGTTAGTCATAATATTATGTAAATGCTTCTTTATGTGTTTTTTTTAACATTATGCAGAACGTCCTTTTCATTATTCGATAAATTACGCCACTCTAACTATAGACGAATAATCAAAGGTGTAGGGGGATAATTACGCTAGAATCCGTTTATTTACTTTATTTTCTATTTTTAATTTGTAACAGATAATATATATTTTTGTTTACATTTATGTGAACTGGTCCTTCTATAGGATAAAGTTAATTAACAATTGTTTTATGCGAATTTTATACACTTAGATTCTATAAAACAACAGTATTTCGCCACTGTTGTCTCTAAATACGCATTAAAAGCGATCTAGTTCGACTTTAATTCTTCACGGAGGCAGAGAGGCAGTCTCTTTGGTACAATAATTTAACTGAATTGATAGTAGAAAAAAAATAAGCCTGCATTATAGAAGACCGACCTTAAGCAGTAGTCGGCTTTATGATTACGGATCAAAGTGTGGTGGTTCACAGGCTTTGATTTCTACAGGGTTCACTACAAATATAAACATCATATTCTGTTTCAAAATCCTTGTTGGTCCAAATTAAGATGATTCGCTTTTGTCATCAAAATTTAAGTGAAAATTAAAGAATTATAAAAATGAATTTCAACGTAACGTTGACTCATACTTCTATTTATGTCCAACAACTAGTTTAACGCTTATATAATTAAACGAACAATGGTTGCGTGGGTGGTGATAGCAATTATTATAATCAAGGTTGCGGTCGTAATATAAATACCTGACCCATTAATTACTTACATATGTCAGTATAAATTCTTACAATTCTTAGTTTATACTGACATATATAAGTAATTAATGGGTCAGGTGTTTATATCAAGACCGCAACCTTGATTATAATAATTGTTTAACGCTTGACAAAAATCCTTTTTTAGGCTTCCCAAATGGTGACCAAGTTGGGTTATAACTTAAAATGTTGCGATTACTTGCAGACCTCTATAGTATGTGTATTGAAATATTATTGCACTAATAGAGTATATTTTTTCGTTGGTTGGATACTTTTTCAAAATAAAGTTTCCCTATTGCTCTAATTGTGATTATTTGTGAATTATACACTAAGAATTCCTAGTTTGTAATTGCTATATATCTTTTACTTACGACAAAATTCACGCATTCACCATGTAAAGACGAATATTTTTAATCGTGGCGAACATTTATTTCAACGACTCAATTATAACGCCGCACTTAAGGCCGTAAAGTTTGAAATATAAAAATTCCATACGTTTACAACCAAACCATGTTCAGTTTCAAATCTAAAGAGAGTTAATTATAAAATGTCGTTTCTCCGAATTTTAAGACACAAAAATTTAACAGCCTGTATATCTTTGCGAATTTCTTCTAATCGTCAACTTTTATTCACGCAAATTTTACTTCTTGAGCGTTTTAATTCCAAAGCAATTCTATACCGTTTTCAGCAAAATATTTTAGAACGCTATAATTCTATTCGCAAAATTTGTTAATAAAACGAATGATGTATAGTCTTGTAATTGTGTATTAGGTGTTGCGCACCTAGTAACAAACTAGTTCAAATATGACCAGAAGGATAAACCAAAGACAGCATGAACGGAAAGTATAATCTCGTGCACATTCGTTTCGTGCTTACTGGCGACTCATCAGTAGGAGCCGGTATTACGCCCTTTACCAACTATATATTTGGGTGAGGAATGTGGGAAAATAGACGGTACAATCTCCTATACGAATGTGCAAACCTGCAGTAGTGAAGCTAACTTCATATAAAGTCTTCGACAATGCGACTTCAAAGCTAACTCACTATATATAATATATATACCGAGTCTGTAAAGGGTACCAACACTATGGCTATTGTGTCAGTACCTGATACCAACATTATGTTACCGAAAAGTACATGGTACAATACTATGGTTGCCGAGTCGGTACATGGTACCAACACGATGGATTTCAATGTATGCTAAAGTTCACCAAAATTAAGAATTACAACTATTTCTGAACACCTGTTACTCTAGCAAATCCATACACTAGAGTTTTGGTTTATTAAATTTTCTGCTGAGCATCCAAATACGGTATATTTTCGATATGTCCTGACTTATTTTGATTAGATATTTTTTTGTCCTCTTCGACAGTTTTAAGTAAAGGAATTAAGCAGAAAAAACAGTTGCATCTTAAATCTGTTCACATTTGTCTGCTCTACCTGCGGCAGCAGTTTTAATAAGCGCGCTAACATTATCACGTAAAATTTATATAGCACGAAATCCTTCAAATTTTAATTTAATTAAATTCGCTTTACTGCTTTCGTAGTATTTAGACTTGATTTATGCATATAATGTCGCGTAAGATTATCAGTAATTTTATTTCAACCACGAATGTACTCAAACCTAGTGTGCCTGAATACACATTCGTGAGACCACCGTCCAACGATGAGAAGATATCATTTTTAAAGAGATCCGAAATAAATTTTAATAAAAGATTTAAAACATTCTTTATTGGAAGAGAAGTGTTTAATCCAATTTAGACCCAGCATTTGTATTCATAGCGGACATATTAGCCTTAGCATCGATTCAAATTATCGCAGTTCTTTAACTATCATCACCAAAATAATGGCGCCAAAATTATCAGAATTTCTATTCTGGCAAAAATTGCATTCATTGTACGGAGAATTTCCCAAACGAGACAAATTTTCTGTGATCTCCGACAGTAGGCAATAATATATTAACCCGGAACTTACTTCAAGCAAAAAGAAGATGACTGACGTCATAACACACATTTATGCAGTTTACGCTGATTCATTTAATCTAAGTAGACGATTAGTCGAAACAAAATAATCGAACAAAATTTGCATACATGATCCGGATAAGCAGTCAAACGAATTAATGCATCTTTCTTTAAATCAAGTTTGCGAGCTTGAAATAAACACCAATCTCATTGTATTCAACCAGTCGTCGAACAATATAACAACTCAACCGCCAGTCGCAACACACTGACGCTTTTCGACCTTCTATGATCATCATCAGAGTAAGACGGCTAACTGACTAGCATCGTTTAGATTTCAAACCGGAGTTGAATTTGTTGTAGACACATTTACATTGATTTAATTTCTCATGAGCGAATCCAATTTTGAGATGTCTCCATGAGTACTGCTTGCAACAGCCACAGGTGAGCCTATTTCCGCTACAGTTGTCAGCGTCACACTTTTAATATTGGTTTACGAAGAAAATATGCTGGCCATTTCGTCGTTACCTAGGTCTCGCATATCATTTTAGCTTTAATTTTCTTTTAAAATATCGACTTAAATCTGATCTAACAAATCAATTATTCTTAGACCCATCAAATAGCCTTGAACAAAATTTGTGATTGCTAGGTTCTGAACGTCGGAGATTCAGGTATTACAAATATTTGGGGTGCATCGTTTTACTGAGATATCTACAGCTCATAGAGAATACACATAAAGCATTGTTTGACCATAGTATATCAGAGCTGAATTTCATCAACACAATGCACTACATCGACATTAGCGCGCCAAATATTACGCCTAGGAATTGGCTCTTTCCTTTAGCCACGCTTAAGGTTTCCCAAAAGGAGTTCTCAAGATTACTAGAAAAAGACATTTTCAGGCCATCAAAAGTTAGTTTGTTATTCCAATTACACTTGGTCACAGAAGCTAATGGATCCTACAGAAATTGTGGTGCTTACCGTGAGCTAAACTCTGTGATGAATGCAATTATATATCTCATCCTCACTATTAAGACATTATAAGCAAACTTATGGCAGGGAGTACTTTTAGGTGACTGATCGTTCACAACCCTAAATCCACATCCTAATAGTCCAAAAATATATAAAAAAATACAGCCGACATCACCTCTTTTAATCTTTTTTGAATATTTTTGCATGCATTTTGATCTAAAGACATTACCTAGAAGTTTCAGAAGATTACGGAGAACATTATGTCGACAAAAACATACTGAATGTCCGACCTTGATGGCAAAATGACCTTTAGAGTTAGGCCAGAATGTCATGTTGAATATTCTAAAAAATTCCTATCGAGCTTAACCTATTACGAACTAAAAATCAATGGAAATAAAATAAAATTTGAAATCTCAACTGATGTCATGGCGCATCATGTTTCTCTACATGGTTTTCAGACTTGGCCTTCAAGGTTAATTAAATTGAGAACCATTTATCACCTACGTCGCTAAAGGATTTGCAGAAATACTTGGTTATTATCAAATATTACCTTAAGTTCTTCCCTGGACTATCACACCATTTATGCTCATTATATAGGCATCTGCAGAACCGGAAAGGACTAAGCAGGAATACAGCTATATCTTGGTCATCAGTTAACACATAACGACTTTGTCATGTAGTCAACACATTAGTAAATACCACAACGTTAACAGACCAATAATAAAATCTATTTTCTACTCAAATGTAGTTTTGAAATTTTGAGTAGGCGTTACATTTGCAAAGGAGACAAATATAATTTAAAAGCAAATAATATTTAAGCGCGTTCTTTGCATCTAGTAGAAACTAGATTCGATACTTCTGATTGGAAACTTCTTGCTTTCCATGAAATTATGCACTATTTGTTTGCTTTATAGGCAGCTGTAGATTTGTTCCATGACCCGGTCATGACATATAGAGAACGTACTTCGAAATGCAATTATCGCCGGAGCGATTATTTGTATAACCTGTCCTATCGACACCACTAGGCCCCACATAAAATAAGGTACAGGTTTTACAATATAAACAAAATTTAACAGCATAAATCTATTAATTTTAATAAAACGTGTGACTGGTACATTAAATTTGAAAATTTGATCAACTGTGCAAACAAAATTTAATACTAAAATGTCAAGTGATCATCTTGTATGCATATCTTTGAAATTGCAGCGCAAAAGAGTTTAAGAGACATCGTATCAAAAGCACACGTAAATTTTATACTTATATGAAAAATAAAAAGTTTGGCAACAAATTTCCATATAATTGCCATTGTGGTAGCCGATAATTTTGGCCTAGTTCCTTCACCA
>JAQBSW010007901.1:0-37576 GCA_029291075.1 Eudiplozoon nipponicum
ATATATATATATATGAACGAACCTTAGCAGCTTCCAGATGACGTGTCGCTCGAGCTTGTTCTTCAGCTAGAGCTCGCTTTGCCGTTTCTGTTTCACGACGTGCTCTGTCGCAAAGTTGACGCACAGTTTCTACTGCATCTCTCAAATTGGCTCGCTCACGTTTCTGAATTTAAAAAAGAGGCAAATGAAATACAGAAAGTGATTATTGCAAAAAAATTCCCTTCATATAATAGATGGTCATGAAATGCTCAATGAATCATTCTTGTAAGACATCATACAAAGTCAAAGCGGTTTGTACATCATTAGCAGAGTACTGTTGGTATACCTGTCGGTTACTCCAGTGTTTCCACAAATAAATTTGTGGCAGCATTCAAGAAATAGACAGAACAATTAAACAATAATTGATTGTGCGGGTGGTGGTAACAATTCTTTACATCAAGTTTGCGAACTTGAAGTAAATACCAATCCCATGCATTTAACCAGTCGTCGAACAAGTGGCGGTAGTTTTGTTATGTTGTTCGACGACTGGTTAAATACAATGGGATTGGTGTTTACTTTAAGCTTGCAAACTTGATTTAAAGAATGGACAGAATAGACAAAGCGGCACCTGTGGGGTGCCAGCTTATAATATTCAAAACAATCAAAGAGAAGTGCAAGCATGTAGATGACTAGTGATGCTTCCCCCTGAGTAACCGCACGCAATTCCCGCCATCGTGCGCACAACGAACTCTCCGTCACAACCGAAATGAGCCGTGATTTAGCGGACTGCGCCAATCAAAATCCTTGGTTGAAAACCATGTTTCATATGGAAGCGACTCGTGCTCAGTGGCGATCTTGTTGCGAACGTTTAGAAATAATTTTCCTAATCTCTTTATCTTTTATTGACTGGGTTCACTACAAGTGTGGACGTGCTATGAAGCGAACTAAGAAAAAATGGCAAAGAAGCGGTATCGCACATTTTCGCCTTGCCTTGTAGTACAGAATGAAGGTATTGCTAAACAAATTGACGTCTCAAAAACTAAATTATCAAGATACCTATGGTCAAGCTGAGTTTGGCACACATAAGTTAATATGCTAGTTCTCTGCACCCTTGATTCCATAAACAGAGTATGTGTAATTGAATTGTGTCAGGATGACAACGCATATGTGATAACCAATGTAGATCGAGAACAAAGCCTGACTGCCCCGGACATATTGGTGTAGTGAAAAGTTAATAACAATAATAACTTTGTTGAAATTAAGGTCTATCTACAAAATCATTATGTTGGTAGCATGAACGCGATTCGTACATATTATTTCTGATGAGTTACATTAGGTCTCGTCAAAGGCTTCATTTCAAGATGACCTCACTACTGAGTTAATAAGCATACGCAAAGGATATAGAACTGCCGTACTGTCTCATCTTACTTGTTCAGATAGTAAGTATGTTTGGGGCGTAAAGCCAGCTACTGACGATGATTCACCACCACCACCACCATCATCATCATCATCATCATCGTCATCGCGAACAACAATAATAAGACCTTATTAACTAATGCCTTACTGCTATATAATCATGAGGAGAAGAAGGGGAAAAATAATGAATTAAGAAAAAATAAATTCAAATAAAAAAGGAAAAAAGTCTATTGTAAAATTGCTAAATGAGAATGATTTATGAAGCGGATCTAGTTGACATGAGTATATTTATCTAGATAAAACACAGAAGTGAGGCAAACTAAACCTCTACACAGCACTATTATGACAAAGTTAGCTTTAAGACAAGGCAACATCAGCAATACATCTTCCTTGCGGTTTTCACTTTACCACGTCTTAAACATAATCAAACCTCGCAGCTAACTTTGCCCCACTAAGAAAAGAAGGTTACAAAGATGATTCTATTAAAAATCTGAAACAAGATTTCCACTGAGCTCGAATCGAAGTCATATCGCGCAGGGTTGCTTAAGTGCACTCATCCTGACAGACGAGCGGGTCCTACACTACCCAATTTGAATGTAGTTAACGTTAGCTCTTTCTGCCATGTCAAACTCTGTCCACCTTGTTGCTAACGTCAATTTGACAAAGGGTGAGAGAATAATCCTCCACTGGGAAATCAAACTGAAGGCGTGTGCAAAATGTTACCAAGCTAACGTGATTGATGGAGCTATGCTTGTCTAACGAAGAGCGATTGTTGGTCATACTGCAAATACGTCTACGGATGTAAGCTTCGGTTATTCGTTGTTGGTAAGCTACATGTACTTTGCTGCTCAAGCAACGGCGTTCAAATGCCTGTACGCGTGAAAAATCGTCAACTCAAAGTGACCAAGTCTCATTAGCGTGTAATACAACTGAAAGTAGAGATGCGTTGTACACATAAATCTTAAGGGCTTATTGAAATACACGCGTTCTTCCATAAATGGCGAAGGTTGTAAAAAGTTGTTATAGCTTTCGCGATTCTTATAATCACCTCGTCAGTCGTATTTCCTGAGTTACTAAGGCATATAAAGCGGTCAAATAAATCCAGATCATTGCTTTTCAACTGCAGAATTAAAGTGAGTGGCGAATGATCCTTAAGAATGATCACTTTATATTTAGAGGTTGCGAATTGTATACAGATATACGGAATAACTATTTCTAATCTATTATAGGTTGTCTGAGCAGTATCTCGATGGATGAATAATAATAATAATAATAATAATAATAATAATAATAATAATAATATGATATCGTCAGCATGGTCACGATCGTCTAGTCTACTGCCAGGGTAAATCTCGAAAGCAACATCCTGAATATATAGAAGGGTGTCGTTCCTAACAGAATCTATAACAAAATGAAACAGAAATGTAGGAAGTCGACAGCCTTGACGAATACTACTGCTGGCAGTAAAGTAATGTATGATTTGTTTGTAGACCTTAACGCGACCAAAAGTTTTTGTGTAGACAGCGTGTATAATATTTACAAAGTTGATTGGAACACCACTTTTCGACATAATATCGAATAGAACATTGTGATCCACGGAGTCAAATTCACCATTTCAAACTAGAAAGACGGCTATTATGGGACGACGATATATTTTTTGTTGCTCCACAACTTGCCTTAAGGAAAAATATGATCATTCCAACCTCGTCTCGACCGGAATCCGGCTGGGTCTTCTCTAGTATGTGATTCAAACGAAGCGCTATGATAGCGTAAGATAATCGAAGCAAATAATCTATAGATGACTGGAGGCAATCTTATGCCACGATGGCAAATAAACGAGTAAAGATTGCCTTTTTCCAAGATAGGAATAATAATCGACTCATTCCAAGCAAGCAGCATGATCTCCTCATTCGACATATTACGAAAACAATTATTCAACTCTCCATAAATTAAGTTCCGAGGCAAATCATCGGTGCTTGCAGCTTTGCGACTTTTAATGATTACATTCTGCATTTTTAATTCTAGTTTTTGTTCGAGATTAACGTTCAACACTGTTTATAAGGGCATACTTTAAATGATAGTAAAAATCAACTAATAACCCATAAAATGTGTCGTCTTTATAGGTGTAATGAACACTTAAAAGATCAATTTTCTTTGGTACCGGCGGGGCTGCACACGTACTATGGAGCCACGATCAAAAATTTTTTGCCGTACTTGCTTTATGCAAGTTTTCTAATAAAGCGATCGGTGTAATGTTGGACGATAATATTTTTCGTATTGAATCAAGATTATTGGATATAAATAAAAACAAATCCCACGTTCAGCCAATCACAAAGCGTGAATTACATTAAGAAATTTAGTCTCTACCCACGCGAATAAACAATTACAGAAATAATATAGTTTGAGTCGGGATGGAAGAAGAGATTATATATTAAGGTCCTTAGATATCCCGGAGCATGTAAATCGCACTCAGTTATGATGATAAGCCAATTCGTGAATATATAAAATTGTTAACGCAGAAAACTGATTGCGAATCACATTATCGGTGCTGTGACTAATATAGGAATATTCCCCGTTCTTTCTTCCTTCCAGCGGAAAACTGTCAGATCTCCTCATTAGTCCACAACTCATCACAAATTATAAAGAAAAACTAATAAAGTCAGTTCGAAAAATCGTTTCAAGAATCGCGCGCAATCAATGCGTGTTCAATAAAACGAGTGATGACGAATTATTGCGCATTTAGCTTGATGATCTTAGGCTTAAACGGTGCAGACAGATATGTAACAATAAATACCGTGGTTGTTGGAATAAATAACTAGAACCAACCCGATAATGAAACTTTCTATAACTTCTAATTTAATTCTGCTTCAACAAAGAAGTACAACATGAACATACCATTTCATTCAGCTGTTCGAAATTATCCAGATGAGCTTCTACATCCTTTTGATGTGCTTCACGCTCCCACTCAAGTTCCAGTTGTTTTTGCCTCAATGCCAATTCTACACTTCGCACACGATTGCCAATTTCTTGTAATCTGTTTACTAACGGAATGAACTCGTGACCTACGGAACCAGCATTCCATATGCCACCTGCATCTTCCGAGTTGCCACCATCAGGTGTATCCAGATTATTGGCCATTTTAACGTAAGCATTAGTGTCCACAGTTGTATAAGGAAGCTCCGACTGTTTTTCCATACTGCCTATCTTATCAGCATGAGACTCATCTTTAGATTTAACCGAAATAGTGACTTCGTTTTCACCATGTAATCCAGCCTTGTATCCATCCTCAGAGGCTACGAAAAATAAATATGTAACGCATTATTAATTTTAAATTTTTTCACTAATAAATCGACTTTAAGGCACAGACACAATTAATTTTAAATTGACCAAGTATATATTTGAAGCGTTTACAACAAGTGAAAATAATTTAATGTAATTGAAAATTAAGTTGTCGTTTCCAAACTATACTGCCATAATGGAAACACTCGCCCACGTTTCTACCTGAAAAATCCTAGATTTTTAGTTAAATCATTTCCGGCATCCAAATTGCGGCTGCAACATGACAGGTGAATGATTGTCGCTTATTTGTCGGTTTTGCAAACTATTAATCGTACTCAGTTTGACTCAGCTTATAATCTGTTTTGCACCATTGCATTTTACAAGAGAAAACTTTATGAACCAAAACCAGCCTTACCACATCGGATTTCAAGATTTCCTTCTGGCAGCAAATTCATAATAAATGCCGAGTGTACCCGCTGGAGCACGACCCTAGAAAGCTACTTGAATATTATGTTCACCAGGAATTTGAAGTGTTATCAGAAACATGGTAGAACCAACCAAATAATCAAGATATATTACATTTGTTGACAGTACACAATGCACTAACAAATAGAAATCAAGATGTGAAAATATCTGTGGAATTCCGGCAGTGAACGGAACCCAAACGAGAGGCATTTCTAATTATACCTTACTCTATAAGAATCCGCCCGAAAGCACTACGAAGAGACATAGATCTGCATTTATATTTACAGTTAAAGTAAAATTTAGACAACCCCGGTAGTACAACCAGTTAAAAGGGATGCTATATAGGCACTACATAAAACAAAGGCTAAACAAGAAACATAAGTTAGTATATAAATGAAAATTGTGTGTAGAGTGCGGCAGGGTGGCTCAGTGGTTAGAGCACAAAATTCCAAAACAGACAAGCCCAGGTTCTAGCTCTGTCCGCGGCAAATTCTGGACAGTACTTGTACTTACTTTACTTACTTTACTGCGGCTGGCTCCTTTTAGAGGATAAGCCGGCTCCATTGATATCCCGGATTAAACCTCTCCATGCCGGGCGGTTGGCAGCCATTTCGGAACATAAAGAGGGCCAATGACGCTCCCAGTGACGCGGACCATAAACATTGCGTAAACCTAGGAGTTCCATGTCCGATTTGATTGTTGCAAGCCATGTCTTCAGTTGTCCACCTCGGCGGCGGCGCCAGTTTGCACATTGACCTGGGTTCATCACCTGCCGTACCATTTCGTCTTCGGGTTTGCGTAGTACGTGCCCGAACCATTGAAGTCGACGATGTTGGATCCAGACGGATAGTTGCATGATGTCACCGCATTGGTGACGAACAGATGCGTTCGACACTCGGTCCATCCATTTTGTCTTTGTGATGTACCTAAGGCACCAATGGTCGAATACTTCGAGCTTTTTGGAGTCCTCAGAACGTAATGGCCAAGTCTCACAGCCATACAGTAGCACAGGGCGAACAGTAGCCTGGTAGACTCGGATTTTCGTTTTGAGGCTGATTTCACTTCTTCTCCAAAGTGAGTTCTTCAATTGTAAGAAAGCAAGTCTGGCACGGTCGATGCGTGTTCGGACTTCATTCTTTGCTTGACCAGTTGGAAGTATTTTTGAGCCAAGGTACGTAAAATCGTCGACTGTTTCGATTGGGCTGTCGTACACCGTGAGCTGCTCATCAGATGAAGATACACCGATGGCGAAGGCTTTCGTTTTGTCGGCATTGATTTCCAGACCAACGGCTGATGAAAACTGGGCCACTTGATCCAAAACGGCTTGCATGCTCCCAAAGCTGTCAGCAAGGAGAACAACATCGTCTGCGTAATCAACATCCGTCAGCCATAGGTTATTTGATACTTGAACGCCTCGGAACTCAGTTAGCGCGTTGCTCAGAATCCAGTCAACCGCATAATTGAACAATATGGGTGACAAGGGACATCCTTGTCGAACCCCTGTGTGCAGACTGAATTCATCCGATTCTTCTCCGTAAACACGTACTCTGGCTTTGGTGGCTGCATAGTAGGCCTTGATCAGATTGACGAGTTTTATGGGCATACCGTCGAGCAGCATGATGTTCCATAGGGAGTCGCGATCAACAGAGTCAAAAGCAGCTCGGAAGTCAATAAAACAAGCGACGGTTGGTTGTTGAAATTCGTTGCGATGTTCCAAAACTCGCCGTAATGTAAAGATCTGATCAACACAGCCTTTGCCTGGGCGGAATCCACCCTGATTGGGACGGGTACGGACATGCCGCTCATTACAGAAGCGGTTCAATAGAATCGACGCCAACAGCTTGGATGCGGTGTTGAGAAGACTGATACCACGGTAGTTTTCGCACCTTGATCTATCACCCTTTTTGGGAAACGGTAGCAGGATTGACATTCCGAAGTCTGACGGGCATGCTTCTTGTTCCCAGATAGAAGAGAACAGTCGATGGATTGATGGCAGTAGTGCGCCTATACAGGCCTTGTAGATCTCTGCAGGAATTCCATCTTCACCGGGGGATTTCTTGCTCTTCATGCGCTGGATGGTCGTAGCGATCTCAACCTCAGTTGGGGAAGAGCAGTCCACATCGTAGCTGGGTGTAGATGTTGCAGGTGGTTGCGGTGGGGAGCGGCCACTGTATGGTCGGTTCAATAACTGCGAAAAATGTTCAACCCATCTTGCGATTTTGCCATTGACATCAGAAATCAAGTCTCCTGTTGCGCTGCGTAGAATTGTCTCTGCATTGCGCTTACCGGATGCTTTACGTATAAGACGGAAGAGACCCCCGAAATCACCGACGTTTGCAGCCGATTCCATGGCGGAAGCCATTTCATCCCAGTACTGCTTACGGTCAGCCCGAGCAGACCTCGTGGTTTCACGTCTCAGGTGGCGATAATTAGGCGCGTTATTCATCCGGGCATCTCTTGCTTTTTGTGACGCCCGCATCGTGCGTTCAGAGATCCAGTCTTTATGGTGACTTTTGATGGTTCCGAGCGTTTCAAGCGCAGCTTGCTGAGTAGAGAGTTTCAAGTTATTCCATTGATGCTCCACATTGGTTTTATCTACGGCATGAGTTCCACCGTCAGCGGCAGTCAACTTTGCAGTGATTGAGGCAGATAGCGCTGTACAACGGGATGGGTCCGTTAGGGCAGCAACATTCAGGCGTTTCGTAGGTTGACGGCGCCGTCGGGACTTGAGATGGAGCCTCAATTTGGCACGTACTAGAGTGTGGTCGGACCCTCCTCGGTTGCCAGTTTCAGCTCCTCGGTATGACCTGCAATCTTCGACAGAAGACATCCAACGCGACCGTACCAGAATGTAGTCGATCTGATTGGCTGTGTGACCATCGTTTGAATACCAGGTGAGCAAATGCTTCCGAGGGTGTTGGAAACGCGTATTGGTAACGCACATATGGTTGACTTCTGCAAAGCTGATAAGTCGTGCTCCGTTCTCGCAGCGCTCACCTAGACCAAACTTTCCCAGTATGTGTCTGGTGGATGAGTCAGAAGGTCCTGTTCGTGCGTTCCAGTCACCAGCAACAAACAGTATGTCGCCTCTGGAAATTCCGTTGATGGTCTCTTGCAATTGGTCGTAGAACTCATCTTTCACATCTGAATCAGCTGCGAGGGTTGGTGCGTAGACGGCTACGACTGTGATGTTAAAAGGTTTCCCTCTCAGTCGGACCGTTGCGATCCTCGGTGATACAGGATTCCAAGCCAGCATGGCTCTCTGCGCTGTAGGACCAAGTAAAATGGCTACACCGTGTTGTCCGGACCCGTCAACTGGTCCGCTGTGATGCATCAAGTATGTTGATTCTGCCGACGGTACTTTTATCTTCGTTGATCCCGTGCCGGGCAGTCGGACTTCAGACAGGCATGCAACTTCAATCTGGTAGTCATATAAAGATTTGGCCGTGATTGCTTGGCTGCCGATATCAAGCAATGTTCGAACATTCCAACACCCGAAATAAATAGGTGTTTTCGCGCTGATAAAACCAGATAGCTTTTCACTTGACACCCTAGCCTCTGGGGGAGCACAGGGCGCGTCGCTTGCCGGGGACGCCGTAGCATGAACGGTATTCATAGATTGTGACATTTTCATGGAGTTTCTTGGGAATTTGGTACAAGTGGTGTCCCCTCACCACTCGGCTTTTTGATCGAGGACGCACCTCTAGCCTTTGCACATCCAAGCGCAGTCTGCAAGGCAGCAGTAAGTAGTATGGTTGCCGGTGGCTGTTGAGAGCTCATTCGCCATTCGGAAGTACGGGGTACTGTCCAGGAGTCCATGTAATCCTGTGGCTGTTGTCCCCTTTTGTGGCGGGGAACACACGCCGAGTCATGGTGCCGTCGTCGGGCTCATGTGGTATTTTATAGGAGATCCGATTGCCGGTCGGAAATCCACCACGCCCTGGTGACACCACCGCCATAGCCCCGTTAGCCCATGTACGATCGATCATCGAAACATGGTTGACACCGTCGTACCACGTTGAGGAGGGGATGGTCTTTACGACGGTACAGTACTTGTGAGTCCCCATTAAGGACAAAACCGGTCTACTGGATGAATTGCCTTTTCCACACTATACAACACTTAGTTTATACCGACAAATGTGCATAATGGGTTGGGTGCTTACACCAAAATCTCAAGCTTGATTAAAAGTAATTGTTATCACCACTCGCGCTACCAAAGTTCGTTTAATTAAAACACACATTTATATAATTTAACTAACAGTGGTGGCGCGAATGGTGATAACAATTACTAAACTGAAGATTGTGATCTTGATATAAACACCAGACCCATTAAGTACATACACTTGTCAGTATAAACTAAGAATTGTATAGTGTAGAAGGGGAAATTCATCCAGTTGAGCGGTTTCGTCCCTATTGGGAACACGTCACGTCCAGAAAACTTTAGTCAGTATATAAGTGAAAATAGTAATGCGCGGCAGGGTGGCTCAGTGGTTAGAGCACCAGGTATCGAAGCAGACGAGCCCAGATTCGAACTCTGTCCGCATTAAATTCTGGCCAGTAAGTGATGAGATTCCGATGAGGAGAAAACCTGTCTACTGGATGAATTGCCTTTTCTTCACTATACAAATGTATTTACTTAATGAGTCAGGTGTTTTATCAAGATCGCAACTCTGAATATAGAAATTAAAATAACGGTTAAACTTTAATCCAATTTATTTAAGTACAAAAATCTGGAAGCCTATGATTTAACATTTGTTTCAGCTTTTTGCTCATCCTGCTGTTCCCACGCGGTAACTTTTACTTTATTAGACTCAGATAGAATGAATAAGGTAAAAAAATCATAGTTGATAAAGGGAATTTACGGTAAAGCATTAAGGAATAAGAAGACATTGCGTTTTTTATATTTCAAATATGTGGATTACGTGATTAATTTGATAAATTTAGGTGGAAAATAAATTTCAAAACATAGGTTGTGAAAAACAATTACCACATAACAATCTAAGAATACTTTAATTGTCCTTGATATTTCTTCTAAACCCATTAATGACCTACCTAATATACTTCAAAGTTAAACCTAGATTTGGTTAATCTGTTTGATAATTCCACCAGTTCCCGAAGATTAAAATGTTCAACTCCTTTAAATCATCAAAATGACGACTCTTACTGAATATGTCTGTACTTTAAAAAAGAGATCATCTGCTTGAATAATGTAATGTTCATCCATCCAAAGTAAACCATACAGATTTCGGTTAGTTTCAAAATGTAGTTTAA
Source organism: Eudiplozoon nipponicum (assembly GCA_029291075.1). Lineage (NCBI taxonomy): Eukaryota > Metazoa > Platyhelminthes > Monogenea > Mazocraeidea > Diplozoidae > Eudiplozoon > Eudiplozoon nipponicum. Next base: position 10,411 of record JAQBSW010007901.1, read on the forward strand.
TAAATATATTGGAAAATGCATTAAATTGTTGCACTCTCTCCCATGTCCTGAATAAATCAAAGAAATTTCTACGCGAATTTCATGCATAACAGTGAAGTGTGTGCTTGAAAGGGAGAAAATATATTTTTAGAGTTAAGCGACGGTCTACGCTATTGCATGAGCATATCGTGCCATATATCTAGCAATTGTTTAGTTGCATAATGTACAAAAAATGGTCCAATTAAGTCCCTCACAGACTATTCTTATCTACCAAAACTAGGAAACGCACAATTCACCCATGAACAACAGTTGCGAATAAATAGGCTTCTTATCTCAACATTGATGGGTGTTTATAACTTATTTTATTAAGTTTACGGACCTTAGATAAGCAACAAGCCTATTTTGAACAGGTCGACAAGCACAGTAAAGTTACTACCAAATTCATAAAAAACCAAACAGAATCATACAATAGTCGCCATGGTTTTGACAAGTTTAAATTCGACTTTAACCCTCTTTGTAGCCTCACACACAGTAGCCGTTTATTCGCTGTTTTGCGATTGGTTTCCACACCAATGCATACGAATTGTATTTTTAAGCATTATTTTTAAATTAAAAGGTATGGTCCTGTCATCAATTTCGCCAGAATTCCATAAACCAGTAGAGACAGAACTGCCGGTACAGCTGTTGGTCTTTTTGACGTTGTCCGCAATTAAGCTATATCTTCGCTTACAATAAGTATAACTTTTCATTTCTGAAAGAGTATTTTAGGCCTCCTTCAGGTGAAAATTTAACCTAAAACAGTACTACAAAGAAATTGTAAAAATCTGGCGTTGTTCACTGACCAGAAAATGGAAAAGCCAAATGAATTGAAAAAGGAAATCATACCTTCAGTGCAGGCAATTTGTTCGCTCCCGGATACAAAACTAGAATCCAGACGTTTAGGAACCGACGGCAGGGCGGACAGCATGCTCACAATCAAACTTTCGGCATTCTGTACTGTATGGCGAATGATGTCAGCTCGAGCTTCGGCGGCGACTTGATTACCAGCAGTTTCAGCGGAGATGCGCGCGGCGCGTTCACTTTCGGCAGTTGCCTAGAAGCAAAATCATAGACCACAAGCTCAAATGCTACCGAATAAATTCAAGCATTACATTAAAACTGTTCAGCTTCGCTACCATCGCCAGGTCGTGATTAATCATCGTCAACTGAAAGTAGAATGTGAGTGGTCGTTCCATAAATTGTAACATTTGTAAGGAAATGATACGCCAACCGCGCCATCGTTGTCACTTTTCTAGTCGCTGAGTTCAGTTAGGTTAAAATCTGAGCAATGGCGTGTAAGCTCACACACGATAAATAAGCATGTTGAATCTCCACGATTTGCGTTCGCGGGTTGTCGCTTTGCACTATCCGTTTCAAAATGATTCAGATTGATACCTATTACCAAGTACGCATCCGTTTCGTCTTCGTTCAGACTGAGTGTGGATTCATCCCTTTCCTCCGAAGGCTTCAACATCGTTCATACTAACCACTGGAAATATGGTGCGATCTAATCTTCGTTGACTGGCGACGTTTCGGTGGTCTTTTCCAAACCGTCCTCAGGCCTCTAATCACATGTATACAGTTAGATTCTCACAATTTTAGATTTAAGCAAATGTGGTCAATTAAATCTGCCATTGTGAGAATCTTACTGTGTACGTGTGATGAGAGGTCTGAGGATAGTTTAGGATAGACCAAACCGAAAATGTCATCAGTCAACGAAGATTAGATCGTACCTCACTTCCAGTGGTTAGTATGAACGATGCTGAAGCCTTCGGAAGAAAGAGACCAACACGCACCCAGCCTGAACGAAGAAGACGAACTCCATGCGTGCTTGGAAATGGGATCAATCGGATCTTTGCGAAATTGATAGTGCGGAGCGACAACCCGCGATAGCAAATTGCGGAGATTCAATATTTGAAGCTCGCATATTTGTCAAACAAGCATGTTTACGAACGGTGGTATTTTCAAGAAAACACGTCTTCCATAATCGGTTCTCGAAGCGTTACCGGATAATTTGTGTTACACAACTGCATGGTGAGTATGACTCCACCGCTTTGATATAATCTACGTTATCTCTATATAACATCGTCATGAGAATCCACACGATACTAGTACGAATAGGCTCCCGGATGGTCACCAGAAAATTTCCACCAGTGCACAATTTGAACCAGAAGAAAAAACCAGTCAGCATGATGATAAGGCAGAATTTTATGTGTACATATGCTTTGTGCTCACTGACCAGTAATTAGTAAGAGCCAGAACATACATATTAAGAGCAATATATATTTCGGCGAGGTATGTCGGCCGGACGACGGTACAAGCACCTATGCGGACAGGGCTCGAACCTGAGCACGTCTGCTTCGGAATCTGGTTCTCTAACCACTGAACCACCCTGCCGCACACCAATGTTCGTTTAATTATACAAATGTTCATTTCAATAACACTTCTCCATGTAGTGTGGTGGCTGTTCAATAATGACACTACACTCTAAAATTCTTAGTTTATTCTGATAAATGTGTGTACTTAATGTGTCTGGTGATTATATCAAGATCGCAACCTTAATTATAGTAATTGTTATCACCGCCCGCGCAATTCACTATTTTGACCGGTTTCATCGTTATTCGACATTCGTCAGGAACTTGACAATATTGATTCAACACTACTGGTTGGGTCGTTTATGCGGATTCCCTCAGAATTTATTATTAGTGTGTCATCCAGCCGAGACTTAATTATCCCTATCTCCACAGTCAAAGTGTTCATTTGTGCAGATAATACTTTTACTGTTTTCTAATTCATCTGAAGCCATTTTATTTGATCTGCACAAATGCTTTATATTTAATCAATTATTTATAGGATTTTGCTCGTATAAAGCGCATCTATTTAGTAAAACAAAATACAAATATTCATTATTGTATATTCACTTCTGCGGCTCGAAATCTGCTTCTATAATTGTGCTGACTGCATCATCATAATAAGTGCGCTTCTGCGAGAACTTTCATACCAGCCCTAGATAGTACCCTTGGTACCTTCTCCATGTCAAATATGGCTACTTCTACAGACAGAAATGCGGCGACCAACGTCCCGTGGTGCAATACTCTTAAGCAAGTGTGCCTCAGTTCGAATTCCCGTCTCGGAAATTCTAACAGGTACATGACGAGTGCCTAATAACAAGGATTCCGGTTTACTTCATACATTGTATTTGCTATTTTATACGCGGTTTAAGGCATGCTAACTACATATATATGGAATATCATTAAAACGATTCATGAGCTGCTGAATATAGGCTAAAAATAACCGAAATAATTAAATCATTTATTTGTATATATAAATCTTATGAGGAGAAAATGAAAAAATTATTAAAGCCATTATCATTTTAGATCAGTTAATGTGCTTTATTTCAAATTTCCCCACTTATATAACAAAATCTGTTAAAAATAGAAGGCCATCCCAATACAAAACAATATTACCATTTTTACCTTTAAAGTAGCCATTTCGTTCTGCACAGACTGCAAAGTGTTTCGTTGAACCGACAACGCATTCTCCATTGCTGCCGACATTTCTTTCAATCTTAACTCAGCCAGCTCCTCAGACTTTTTACGCACAGACTCTGAAAGGACAGCGCAAAATGTGACAAAATGTTTAAATTGTTAAGATGAATTCGGGAATTTTGTAATTTACACTGTAGTTCTACAACATCAGTAATTGTCAATTTTCCGTTTCAAATTTTGTTATACAAAGTATAGCAGTTACTTAAGTGAAATTTACGGGCTTGAAACATAAAGCCATAATACATTTCTTCAAATGAAGTTTGCGAGCTTGAAGTAAACACTAATCCCATTGTATTTAATCAGTCGTCGAACAACAGAAAAACTACCATCATTCAAACTTACTAACGCGTTTCGACGTTCCATGATCATCATCATAGTACGACGGTAAACTGAATATTGCTTATATAGGCATATATATGGAAATTGAAACTAAATATGCGGCTCTCACCTCTAGTAGTCTCACATAGATTGTACTTAAATGGAAATGTCGGATGAAATATTTCCACGGAGTCACGTACATTAACTTTTTGCAGATTTCGCCGCATATATATATATATATATATATATATATATATATATATATATATATATATATATATATATATATCTCTAATCAACAATGATTGCGCTTGGGCTGGTGGCCCAGCATTTTCATTAAATCAAGTTTGTGAGCTTGAAGTAAACATCAATAACATTACATATAACCAGTCCACCACACGTAGTGACGCTTTTCGCCCTTTCACGATCATCATCACAGCACGTATGAAAACTAACTGACGTTGATAAAGCCCATTGTGAAAATTCAACGAAAGTTGTTTGCGACTGTATAGAAATCGCGCAGCCGACATATTCAGCCAAGTTCAGTGTATGATAGACTACTCGGATGAGAACAACATATGATTTTCCATACCTTTTATACGCATTTAGGTTTGTTCTCGTTAGTGAATTTGCCGTCGTGCTCTGCTGATTATCAAAGAAGGTCAAAACGAATCAGTTCGTGGAACTGACTATCTTTTCAATAGATACATATGGATTGTTGTTTATCTCAACCACGCAAACTTGATTTCAAGAATTGTTATCACGAATCGCAAATTCAATGAAAGCTTAATTTTAAAACAAGTGTATGTCAGAGTAGCTTTGCTATCATCCTGTTACGAATTATTCATGGTAGGAAAGATAGATTCAATATTTTTTTCAAATCTCATTCCGCAGTTCCATTTTCAATATGTTTATTTGTGAAAACTTTAGAAGCTGCATTTAAGGAATGTTCCAATATACACTATTTAAATGTAGTTACCGATAACAATAATCAACATTTACGTTAATGTGCAACTGATTTACATGCAATCTTTCGAAAAATTTTCTTCTCTGAACTTCATAGATTCTACTAGATATAAGAGGAAAATTATCGAGTAGGATTAACATTAAAGTATACACAGTTAATTTCAACACCATAAGGTGTACTGAACATTTCTAAATAAAACTAAACACCTACAGTGCAAAAAGAAAGTAGAAACCAATCGTTCGAAAAAGATTTGCGAGGAAAATAGAGAAAATATTAACTGAAAGTACGCTAATTTCAGCCGCTAGTGTAAAAGTGCGAGTACGTAAGCAATAGCGTCACTATTACTTTTATTATAAAAATAATTATTAATATTATACTTCTTACTAAAAATGTTATTTGTATTGCCATTAATATTAAAATTACAATTCTCAACCTCATTCTATAATTAGTTCATGTATTACTGGTATTATTACCCTTAGCAGTATTATCCATTATTGTTTTTCCTTATTCGCTGTAGTAGTAATCAAAATAAATTAAAACCATCGAATGAGAGAACCATTAAATTATACACTTTTTACTTCATAACCATCACGTGAACTAAGCATTGATAAATAAATCTAAACATTTACATTGCAAAAAGAAAGCAGAAGCCAATCGTTCGAAAAAGATCTACGTGGCAAATAAGGAGAATATAAACTGAAAGTGCGTTAAATCTGTCTGCGGGTGTTAAAGTGCGATTACTTGAACAATATCCATATTATAATTATTAATACTATTTTCATTACTATTATTATCAGTACTACTATTCTTGTAATAATTATTATTTTCACTATTACTACAGCTCTTACTACAAATACTACTGTTAATAATATTACTAGTATTAGTATAAATATTAAAATTATTAACATCATTAATCGTATTGCCGTCATTAAGATACATAATTATTACTCAATTTTGTTGTCGATTTGATAGTACTATTAATGGTAGTAGTAATCATAGCAGACAAAATAGTATTAGTAGAAGAATAAGCGGTAGCAGTAATAGTAAAGATATTAGTAGTTGTAGTCTAATGAAGCGATACAATGGAAACTTTATGACCTATATCACCTTGCATTTTAGTTCATCTGGTTGTCTATATGACAGTCTATGTGACCTCGTTCCTTTTAGGTATTCACATCACGGCCAGATCCAATCCTTTTTAATCATTGTTCTTTGCAGTTTGAAAGTCCTCCTCATGGATATTCGGCAGTGAAGCATCTTTTTTATGCAGTCTTTGATAGTAATATTATTAATACTAATACAAGTAATGGTTATCGTAATAGAGAAATTATTGATCATAGTGGTAATGATGATGATGATGATAATAATAATAATAATAATAATAATAATAATAATAATAATAATAATAATAATAATAATAATAATAATAATAATAATAATAGATATAGTAACAGAAGTAGCATCAGCGGTAATAGCATTGAAAGTATTGCTCTGACAAGATGCCTAGATCGTTAATATATGTCAGTATACTAACAAAGCACCAGCATATAGCAATAATAAATCTGATTTTAAAAAACGATGCTCAATATGAATATGTTCCATTTTTCCATTTCTTCAGTAAAAGTATACATTGTTCATAATTATACAGTCGACGCCACTTATGTAAATTACACCGAAATCTGTCAAATTACTATCACTTTTGATAATTATATCTGCATCTTTTTAGGCGTTATTGAAAATGTCTCATTCAGACCTACATTAGAAAGAACATAAACAGAGAACACCTCCCGCACGAGGGATTCCAACAGAGCCTATGTAACGAAGGCAGAAAAACACCACACCTTTCCACAGGATCCAGTCTGTTGCTAGGTTCCTATAGAATACTGATCATCAAAGTATCTTGATTACAACCAGTACTGCGCAGTGCGATCAATTGGTCGATACCTTGAAAAATACCATCAGGCCATAACATCATTAGCATAACTCTTCTACGGAGCCATTCACAAAATGGTTGTCTAGCCAATGAAAACAGCGTACCTTAACCAGGTAGAACGGTGAAGATGCATTTAAGAGTGGCCAGATAGAACTGGTAGGCTAGTAAATTTCGATAATTATTAACGACTCTTAATGCCCATCTGGCGAAAAGAGCTAAGGCATTAAATCATGAAACTTGCATGTGACAGCAGTTATAATCTTAGCAACATAAATTACTGATAGCATACTCGAATTGGCGCCTACTGATGTAGAAAGGCCATTCCAAAGTAGCTAGGAATACGTGAAGTAATCTCGGAAAAATCAAATCTTTCAGATGTGACCAGGGAGCTCAGTTAGGTGATTTTGTAACTGCAGGTAGAACTGCGCCGTTTTAACTAATAAAAGGCTTTGGAACACAATTTTCCATAACTAAACTTTTTGGAGGATCTAAATTTAGATTTCATCTTCAGTTTTTGCAATTAAAACAGTATCGTTAATATATCTTAGTTCAATGAGCAGGCCGCCAAGACCAATTTCCACTCCTAGTAGCCTAGCAGAGACCTCAGACATTATTGCGTCGACAAACAAATTTAATAGGGTAGGAGTAACAGAACATCCATGTCGAACGCAAGGTACGATCGCGAACAATTCATATGGCAAGCTACCGATCTGAGAAAATAGCTTAACAGGTTTAAAGAAGACAAATGCGACAGCATCATCAAATATAGTTTAGCAAAAACATCCTGTGCCCCATCGATTTCTAAGCGGTCGATTATTTCGATAGAGCAAAAATAACGAGTTACTGAAACCGGTAGCTCAATTCATGAGTGCAACAGAGTACTTCAACTTTGATTCACGAGTTCGATTTCCAGTTGAAACTGCTTAAGTTGGCCTAGTAGGCCTCTCTCGCCTTTTAGTAACATTTTGGAGAATATCAGAAGTGAACAAATTTGACGTAACCCAAATCTGACCAATACCGCGATAGCTGGCTTGAGTTTCAGCGGAACCATTTCCCAGGATGAGCAAATCATCGGGATACTTCCGCTCAGTTTGAAAGCATTCCTCCATCAAATCGCAAAAAAACTATATATTTAAATTAATCTTTATGTGAAACTGTTTATTCCAGAAGCGATACGCATTTCTGAAGTGACTGCAAATTTACGCCACCTAACCATTTATAGAAGTTACAATACCAATCTTCTAACAATATCGATCAATTACTTCATTGCTGACCATGTTGTAGGCAACATGCGATGGACTGGGGAGAATTTTTGTGCTTAATGAGCTCCACTTCAGCAACTAAAGTTACCCGTATTCCCTTGGTAGAATAATCACTGCTAATGTGTCAGATTGGATTAATAATGAACAGAGATTGTTGCACCAAGATTCAACTCAAATATTACGTCCGTCTTCATACTTATCCACCACATGACCGACAACAAACTACTTGCGAATCGTCCGAGCTTCAGTACGACGTCCTCATATTTAAGCAGCAGTTATTACATTGTGAAGAGCCTGGGTGCTAATAGAATATGTAACAAGGCGGTCAGCCTTAACCGTCACGCGACGGGTTGACAGGCATCCAAGCTTAGTCTTCGCAGCGTTCCCGATGCGTCTTGACGTATTGTCCATTGTAGCATAAGTAAACACTCCATAAAGATTTTATGTGCATCGTTCTCAGTTTTAAGTAAATGGAAATTCGCAAGTGATATGACTGGCCACCTGGATATAAAATTTAAACGAATTCTGCAGACCAATAAGGCTGTGCTCATATTCATTTATTGAACCACTACATCGCCCGTGATAACCTTTTGGGTCGAGAGCCGAAAAAACGATATTTTTTATATCAGAATGTGGTCGGTCTGAATATAGATTTACGTAGAAACAATTTCAAAATTTCTTTTGAAACGACAAGATTAAACAATCATTGATTGCGCGGGTGGTGGTAAAATTTCTTTAAATCAAGTTTGCGAGCTTGAAATAAACACCAATCCCATTGTATTTAACCAGTCGTCAAAAACAGCAAACTACCGCCAGCCGCACGCATTGACGCGTTTCGACCTTCCACGATCATCATCAGAGTACGACGGCAATGCGGTCTTATCCTCGTTAGGCTGTTTGTCGTCGTACTCTGATGATGATCATGGAAGATCGAAACGCGTCAGCGCGTGAGGTGGCTTAGCTGTTTTTCGACGACTGGTTAAACACAATGGGATTTGTGATTACTTCAAGCTCACAAACTTGATTTAAAGAATTTTTGTGAAACGGTTTGATTAAATTTTAAAATTTTGATTATTTTTCCTACATCGTTTATTGAATTATTTTCTAAATAATTTTACAGTGAGTCTGCATAAGACACCAATGTTTTGCTATTTTTCAGCCTTTAAATCCTACTAACAAGATATGTTATTGTGTCTTTCTTTAATTTGACAGGGCATTCGTTCTAGCTGGACTGATCGAATGCAGTGGGCCTGCACCATAGAAGACGGAATATAAGGATGGTTCGGTTAAAATAATCATCATGCATACCACTATATAAATCATAAGTAAATATATACATACATACATACACACACACAGATATACATATACACATACAAACATGCACAAATACATATGAACATACATGCATATATACATACATAAATACATGAAACGTATATGTATACATAAATACATACATAACTACATGCATACACACAAACATACATGCACGTTTACATTCATAGATACATATATACATGCATATATACATACATACATATGAACATACACGCATATATACAAAGCAAATACATGAAACATATATGTATACATAAGCACATACATACCTATATGCATACACACAAACATACATGCACGTATACATACATATATACATACATACATACATACATACATACATACATACATACATACATACATACATACATACATACATACATACATACATACATACATACATACATACATACATACATACATACATACATACATACATACATACATACATACATACATACATACATACATACATACATACATACATACATACATACATACATACATATACATACATACATACATACATACATACATACATACATACATACATACATACATACATACATACATACATGCATACATACATGCATACATACATACATGCATACATACATACACACATGCACACATGCCATTTATACCTTATACATACATAAATACATACATAAACACAGCATCACAATCATACACAACAATGCGTAAGCCATTAGTAACTAATACTTAACTGCTATAAAACCACAATAAAAATAACAAAACATGAATAAAAAATTTTAAACAACTAATAGTGAGAAAAAATAAAAATGTAGACAAACATTATTAAAGGAGAGTGGATCTAATTAATAAGAATATAGTTACTTAGAGAACGCATATAAGTCATGAAAACTTTTCCTCTAAACAATACCATTATGACCAAGTCAGCTTTAAGGCAAGGCCATATTTACAAATTTTTATTCGGTTAGAGAATGATGGAGCTATTCGTGGTTGTTTATCATGCCATCACAAAGGTAATTAAGTTAGAAAGAACAAATTTTCACCACTTCTCATGCTTACTATTAGCCTCATTAGAGCAAGTATTTCTCCAATTTTGGTTATTTCTACATTATTTGCTATAAAAAATTAATGTTAGTGAAAGCAAATCACTTTTCTAGGGAAATAGTTCATTATCAAAGCACGAACATAATTCCTCTGGCTACCTGTCTCGGCCAACTTTTGGGCTAAAACATCAAGTTGTTCCGTTTGAGCCACGTTAACCACTTTTGCATCAGACAATTGAGTTGTCAAACTATTAATTATCTCACGTAAATATTCAAGTTCACCCGTATCACCAGAGTCAGCTTGTTGCATAACATCAATCGGCGATGTATTTGTATTGGCTGAAACCTTCGAACCACCATCAAAATCTGAAAAATATAAATATTAAATTAAATATTCACGAAATAAACTGATAATTTACACGCAATAAACATACTCTCGATTATTCAATATTTTTCCTAAAAGTAAGCTGTGTAATATATATATATATATATATATATATATATATATATATATATATATATATATATATATATATATATATATATGTCGTAACCGATCTCCTATCAACAATGTCTGTCATTGTTTTGCGCAATTTAGACTACTTCTTTTTCGTAACGCCATGTGGTGTTTCATCGCTTTCATTGTGAGTGCGAACGCAATTAATATGTATCGGAATTTTCATCATTTTGTTATTTTTGAAGGCCTGTTAGCTACGTTTTTGTTCCAGTCCAATTTGATTTCTTTTCTAATAACTTTCTGCACACTTAAGGAAGGATTAAACTTATTAATTGCAATAGCTTCAAAAGACAGAGGCATCTTTTCCGATTTTGCCTTATATAGAACTGAAAATTTCTTACTAGCAGCATGACATGCGAGTAGTACATGTTCAAAAAATTCTGATTTTTGCGCAGAAGCTTCATTCCTTTTTAATAATTTTTGTAGGAAGATGCTGATTTGTTCTAATTTAGAGCCTCTTTTTCAATCTACCGATAGAACAGAGCGTGGCCGGTACAATGAAGTTTGTATACAGACAATGGTGTTTACGTCACGGTGAGGCTATCTTTTTCAGTAGTTCGCATAATATTTTTTTATGCTGTACACAACTCTAAACTTTATTGACGCAAAATGAGCATTAATTGCTCGAATTACTTTTCTTTTGAAAATCTCAGCTAGAAGATCACCTCCCAGGGGAACATTTGGCGTCAATCTTTGAGGTATTTTTGTTCTCAAAATTGGTCTCGGTTTTTTTTGCGTTGCCTCAAATTCAATTCGATAAACTAGTCGAGATAGTCATTATTTCAAAACTTTTCACGAAGTAGGTTTAGCTCTAATTCAATATTCATCAGTGAACAAATCCTGCGTATTTCTGTATGAAGATTGATTATGAGGTTCATTTTGTTCACTCTTGTTACACAACAGAAATAATGGATATACTGCCCAGTAAAGCATGATTTCGTGTGAACCGACCTTGAGATGGTACCTTCTTCATCTCTCGATGTTTCTACATCTAAATATGATAGATATCCGTGTTGTTCCTCTTCTAGTGCAAAATTGATTTCTTGGTCGGCCTTGGTTGTGTGATGTAGCAGTGCATTTGTATCTTCATTTCTTTCAACGCCCACGAAAGTATTATCAACGTAGCGTACATAAGTATGAGCTCCGTTGATAAATGGTTTGAAACCAATTTTTTTAAATGATGCATATATATGTTTTCTAAGACTGGTTCAAGAGGACTACCCATATCTGTGACGTCAATTTTATTGTAAAAAAACTCCTTGGAATAATAATCGTTGTGCATAATAAAAGAAGTTCCCATATGTCTTCCACCTCTATCAATGTTTCCGCTACTGCTGTTCACAGATATTCACACAGGATAATTAAAGTTTTATTTAGTGGAATACTAGTAAATTAATAACCCTAATATATATATATATATATATATATATATATATATATATATATATATATATATATAATGTCAAAAAACAGCATTGCATTAGATAGAAGTTCAATCCATCATAGTTCCGTCCTTGTTTGGCAATGCCCAATTGTAACAGGACTTGTACGAACATCTATTCAGCTCAGAGCTATAAAGCGCAGCCAAAGCAAAGGGACCTGACAATTTCATTTTATATGTAAACAGTGTTTAACTATAATACTCGTAGATCGGTAAAATCGTGACTCCTTTATGTTTCCATGTGCACCGATTGATAGGTTCTCACTTATCCCTTCCATTTGAAGCCTTCCATCAACTGCTTGTCTGAAAATGACGTTGAAACCAGATTTTCCACACTACCTTATCCGCATTTTCGGGACTTTATTTCCAGTCCCATCTTCAGGTTTGACACTATACACACAGGAAAAAACAACTTGTGGCAAATGTGGTGTCATCATTCAAGACAAATTTATTTATATTTATTTTAATTCCTGAAGTATTTATTTTTTTCTGCCCTAATATCCGGTCTTCATACCTTTTCTCTTATACTCAAATTTTTACACAAACTTATCCACGTCGCCTCTCTGCACCACGCACACAACAACCTATATACACATATGTGTACTCTTCTAAAGTGACATTTATAGAATAACTATAAGCAATAAAAAATACTTTAGGAATTAAAATAAATATAAATAGATCTGTCTTGATTGAGGTTACCACATTGGCCACAAGTTGTATTTTTGCCGTGAGTATGGTGTCAACCATGAAGATGGGACTGGAAATGAACACCCAAAAATTGGGAAAAATATCGGAATACCTGGTTCCAACGTCATTTTCTGACAAACAGCTGATGGAAGGCTTCAAAAGTAAGGGACAAATTAGATCCAATCAATTCTGGCAAAGAATCAGAGCACGTGAAAGTGTAAAGGATTCAAGATTTTACCGACCTACGAGCGCTATTAATTGTCCCGCCCAAGAAAACGGAAGCGAGAATACAAAACAAGAAGGACAGCACTGCGCATTTCAACTCAACATTTAATTTATAATAGTTTGTTTATGAATTCATTCTTTGGCCAAGCATTGAGCAAGAGTAGAATTTTATTAAACTTGTCTTTATGAGAATTAATAAAGAAACAAATTTCGGTATGCGCAAAAATGGTGTTTAGTTTGGTATTGTACTTCATGAGAGCCTCGTGCTGCTAATTAAACACAGTAATAAATCAAATATAGCAATCTCGCTTGGATGTATCTATTGATAGTTCATTAAGTTGGTCCTAGCTACATTTTGGTAATAGTAATACGAGGAATTGTATAAAACCAAAGTGAAGCCTTTAATAAAAAAGACACACATGAAGCCATTTTAAATAGAATATCATCCAAGTAATTATCATCATCGTCTTTTTTATCCTCTCAGCATCATAATCATACTCCGTCTCATTCGCATCATCATCAAAATCATCATAATCCTCATCGTCATCATCCTTAGCCTGTTCTACTTCATCATCATCATCATCATCATTACCAACACCAAAATCATAATCGTCAACAAAATTGTCGTAATTATCACCATTCTCATCTTCCTCTACTTTTTCATTATTATGCTTAACATGATTTCCACCATATCTCTCATCACCATCATCACAGTTTCCATTACCATATCCATCAACATTATCTTACTAATTATTATCTTCATCTTCAACATCACAATCAGCGTCTTCATCATAATCATCAATATCGTTAGAATCTTTGCATTATCATTACCAACAAAAATAACACAAGCATTTAATTAATAAAATAAACGCTGATGAGAAATACGTGCCTGGAATTTCTGTCGCTGTTGCATACTCTAAACTTTTATTGTCATCTTTCATGACAGCACTGAAATTGGACTGACCATCAGCCAGTTTAATTGTCGTCGCCATTGTCTGTTGAGCAGTATTGTCGCCATGATGGACAATATGATCACAAAATAGAGATAAACGATACGGATGTGGGGCGGAAAAGGTGAACCCTGTGTTCAAGTAATCAAGGTAAACACAGTAAAACATAGATTCTAGTATTAACCAGCTATTTCAGAGGAAAATTAAGCAGGACATTTTCAAAAATCGGCATAATAAATTAATTAAATGAACATTGGTTGCTCTGGCGGGGATAATAAATAATTTAAGACAAGGTTACGATCTTGATATAAACACCAGTCCCATTATCCGCATACATTACTCAGCATAAGCTAATCATTGAATAATGCAGGAAAGGCAATCCATTCAGTAAGCCGAATTCGTCCTTATTTGTAACCCTTCACGTACTGTCCAGAATTTTCCGCTGACACGGCTCGAACCTGGTCATGCCTGCTTAAGAATCTAATTCTCCAATCACCGAACCACCCTGCCACATCAATTAATTCTCTTTTATTTCCCCTTACATAATCTACATTACTGCGATTGGCCTTCCGTGAAGGGATAGGATGGTGGCAACGACATTTTAATTTAGATATTTTATATGACTATCGTGCGATCGGTAAACCCGATAACATTTTTTAAATTTCTACTTATATCCATCTGTAACCAGACTAACGAGAGGTAAGCGGGTGACACGAGCTTTCTTTACTTCAGAAAAGCTACCATTGTAATTACATGATCTGCGTTTTGACTAACGCAGCTTTCATTGTTCCAGTAGTTTTCTTTTTCCAAAATATTTCGGCTAAACTTATCGATAGCCTTCATCAGTTGCAATATACCTCACAAGTTTAACAAACGAAACTAATGTTAAACTTGTGAGGTATATTGCAACTGATGAAGGCTATCGATCAGTTTAGTCAAAATATTTTCGAAAAAGAAAATTACTGGAACAATGAAAGCTGTGTTAGTCAAAACGCAGATCAGGTAATTTCAATTAATCCAGGTTCGCAAAAACTATCTTCATTCCAGCTACCATTGTGTTGAACTAAGTTGTATTTAGTGTACATAGTAGACACAATTGCAGCTGCCAGGAATCGAATCCTCAGCATTTGGTTCAGAGTCGTACGACATTCTTTAAAAAGAGAAAATACATGCATACACAATAATTGTCCTGTGAACGATCTAGTCAACCGCGTTAGGATTATCTATTTGTAACGTAAAACAGAAAATTTTTCCAATTGAAAGGAAATTGAACAACCAAAAAGTTTTATTTATGTCAACGTGAAACCGAAACAGCTAACTTTAGCGGACAATGGTAATACGAAGGTTCAGCTCAATGTGCCGTATCTGACAGAATTTCCGGCAATACTTAGCTATGAGGTTTAGAGAAAATGTATCGCATCAGTGAAAATATCGTCTATAAAATGTCAGAAATAATAACCAACAAAGTTTGCTGTAATTGTATATTAAGTGTTGTGCACCTAGGAACAAATTAGTTCAAATAGGACCATAATTAAATACCAAAGTCAGCATGAACAAAAAGTATAATTTCATATACACATTTTTCGCATGCGTATTGGCAACTCATCAGTAGAAGCGGGTATTACGCCCTATTGTGTCCACCTATGTTGGATGGTCCACGTACTTGGATGTCTTCTGTATTTATTATTAGCGTATCGTCTAGACGAGCCTTAATTGTGCCTAATTCTGCAGTTAAATTATTCATTTGAGACGCCAGTGCCTGAATCAACGCTTCGACCCCATCAGAAGACATATTTAATTGTGCCATAAATGCTTTATTTTTACTCAATTATATATAGAATTTTGCACGCACAACAACAATCTATTTAATAAAACAAATTTACACATTAATTAATATATGTGCACATCAGCTCAACGTCTGCTTTCTCATTGTGCTGCCTGCTTACTTCTTATCCGGGCGCTTCTGCGAGGAATTTCTGTTGAAATAATGTCTGCCCTAGATAAGACCTTTTGCTCATTATTTGTCTTAAAGGTGGCTATTGCCACACGCCCTTTAACCACTTTATAGTTTGATGAGAAATGCGTGACAAGTGGACGGTACCATCTCCTATACGAATGTGTAATCCTGCAGTAGTGGAGTTAAATTCATAGTCATCGAAAATGCGACTTCAAAGCCAATTCACTTTATAAAACACACACCTAGCCTGTAAAGGATATCACCACAATATATTTCAAAACACCAAGCCTATACTGGATACCAAAAAATGTTTTCCAGATGGGCTAAATTTCACAAAAATTGAGAATTCCAACTGCTTATGGATACCTGTTACTCCAATAAATCCAAACGCTTTGGTCATGAAAGCTAATCAAGCAGACGAATGCACACAGTCGGAAAAGCAAAGAAATCGCCAACACTGGATACAAGATGCACCAGGTTACAGTGCATACTCCAATGAGCTGCTCGAAAGAATATTCACACACTCATGCATATACGAAGACTTAAGCGTAATTAATACGCTTTAGATGCCTTTCATAGTCGGTAAAGCTTACAGAGTACACTTTGTCGAGAGCGATTTAATTATTTGGAGGAGTATTTTGCTATAGCCCTCGTTAAGATAAATCTTAGTCATTGGCGAAGGTTCTTAGAGAAGGTGATCTTAACGACTCTGCTATTAACCACAAGTACATATTTACCGGAATTAACCTTTCAGTTAGCTTAGTAGACAAATAATTTGGAATCGGCTTGGTTAGCACCACACAAATAACATAGCAATTCGAACAGCCAACCAAACAAAACGCTCGGCTGCTCTGCACAGCTACCGTACAGACCCGCAATGGTAAATTTTTAATGCAAGCGTGACACATATTGCATAGACACAACGCAAATAAACGCTGAACCATGTGACACGGATCCAGAGTACTCCAGCTCAAACTGCTTATTCCGCAATTAAAATTAATGAAAACTAGTCATGCTGGGTATTAAGAAACTTCGTCTACATAAACTTAAATGAAAGCACCTATTTTTCTTGGTAAATGTACAGCCACTTTGCGTACGATGAAATACGCCAAACACACATACACCCAACGGGAACCACAGCAACCCTCGAATTGATTAAGCTCCATATAAGTTGAACCAGTTCGGGCAGACAGTTGGCCGCACAGAAAATGTGAAAAATGTCCAATCAAATGTGTACAAGTAATATTGCAGATGACACCGAATTGTTTAGCAAGCAATGGTTCAGCTGTACGTAAGTCCATGCAGCCAATCGATTGCAAAGATAATACGCAAATATTTTAACGGTCAACTTAATTTAGAAACTCAGCATATTAACTTTGCAGTGGATCAAGAGACATAGAATAGTTTACCGGCAAATGTGATTTGTTCACCAGTTATGTGTGGCTGTAAGTGGAGATCACTCGATGAGTCAGTATCCACCCTACCGCCATGTCGCCTTCTTTTCGGCTTACCATTAACCTTTGCCTTCCTCTTCTTGTTCCTTTCCTTCGCTGTACCATTAACACCTGTAGGCTCGCAATCGCCGTCATCAGCAACGCTATCCTCCTCCTCGTCGTCTTCATCAACAGCCTCATCATCCTCACAACCGTCACTATCACACTCATCGTTGTCCCTGTCAATGTCATCGTCCACAGTCTGGTCACGAGAGTCTTCAGCTTCCATCTGATCAACATCTTGTTGAAAGTAGGTAGTGTCAGTGGCACTTGTCAGGCGCGGTTGAAAAGGTGCAGGACAAGCCCGTATGTCACTCCATGTCCACAATAGCAAGGCCAACGTTTCGGCATCGTCGAATTCAGTGTTTGGCTGCTCGTCTAATCAAAGTAAAAGCGAGGCAAAGTATAAGAAGCCGGTAAATACGAGCGCAGGAAATGTCATTGAAATATGCTGAGGCATATAATATTCATATATTTCTTGTTGTGTGACAGATACATCTTAATTTAAATGCACAAGACATGACGGAGGCAGAGGTCGGCACACTTCAAGCTCGTGTTCTATATGATTGTACCTTTTGTCTAGACGGCGCCAGATTGGCATTCTATACAAGAAGTAAGATATTTCCAAAAAAAATCGAAATTAGCAACAGCTAAGTTTGGTAATATAAGCTTGACTTCCATAATGCGATTCGCGTCCTCATCACCGTTCTAGTTGAAAACCAAATAAGACGAGGCAATCAATTGTACTAACCATCTAGTTGACGATTTTTAGTATTCATAATCTCCTTTAGGAGCAGAGATCTTTGCCAAGAGAGGCGCGTTATAAGCTGGTTAGTGTTTAAATTACCTGAATTCCATACTTCCATCATCGCCTTGTCTTTTAGTTAACTAATCCCAATGCATTTTTTTATTTAATATATGTTCGTTTCCGCACAATTTCAAGCAGGTCTTCCCTCTACATTAAATTCACCCTATCTTTAATCAATAGTCTATCCTCTAATTTTCGAGGAATAAGGCAGACAAGCATTAATAGTTGATGCTGAGGGTACGTTGTTTATTATGATGATGATGATGATGATAAATGAGAAGTAGTAGGTACAACCGGCCGGTCTAAGGTAAACTAAATTGTTGCTAGACAGACCAGATAAATAAACACAAATGCCAGAAACACACCGCTTCGAGACTGAAGTTAACATTTACGGGATAGTGAAAAAATTGCAAAACTTTCAGTTTACAGCGAAGACACATGAATGACGGCTTTAATAGTCAATTATAGAAATATGTTAGAATGATATTGGAGAAATTGCAGAAAGAATGTTAAGAAGTATAGAACGGCAAAATAATTAGTACGAAACTTGATTTGAATAACACAGAATAGACGGCCAACGAAAGCGAGAAACATTGCAGAACCGGCACAAACGGTGAAGCTCGCAATCTTAATTTAAAAAAAAGTTTTTGATGATGTTCCGAATCAGAAGTAGCAATGGAAATTAAGCGCAAGAACAAATTAGTGAAAACAGTCAATAGGATCGAAAGTGTGTACTTGGTTTTAACATAATTCAATATTATTCTAGTTATTATCAATCATCGTACGAAGCAATCAACGGTTATTTTGAAAGGAAAGTTACGGAGAATTCTTATGGCTAGTTTTGTTCCAGTGAATTTTTTCTCTGTTATATTAACTGGTGACAACACCAAAATTCATACGTATGTTGATGTTTCGATGAGTCCCACCGGCTATCATCGTCGTAACCGCGCTTCTTATAGTCAAGAAACACCACAATTGTCAAAACTGACACAGATGCTACAAGAAAAGCTGTTTATCAACTAATTTAAAAATAAAATTATACCTATCAATGTAAACTAAGTTACTTATACCTTCTTTATTTCTGAGAACTAATACATGTGCAATTCTGATTTAGGAATTCCGTATTAAGAAATAAATCAGTTCTAACATGACAATAAAGGTACGCCAAAGTTATCATGAACAAGGCTTTTTGGAGTAGCAGCTGTTCCGAATGGTTGTAATTCTAAATTATAAGAAAATTTAGCTTACTTTCAGAATCATAGTACTGGTACATTTTACAGGCTCGGTATATAATATAAATAGTGAGTTGGATTTCACGCTGCATTTCTAGACTTTATACGAAGTTCACTCCTTCAGGTCTTTCACACACACACACACACGCATATATATAAATATATATATATATATATATATATATATATCTATCTATCATCATCATCATCATCATCATCATCATCATCATCATCATCATCATGTCCAGCCACACAAAAGTCAAGTGACTAATGTTTCACTGCCATATAACCATAAGGAGTGAAGAAAAAGTATAAGTGAATTTAGACAAATTATTAGTAAGATTTACGTTAGTTATTCGTTGTTGGTAACCAACATGTGCTATACTTCTCAAACAACGATGATCGAATGCCTGTAAGCGTCTCAGATCATCAACTCTAAGAGGCCAAGTTTCACTAGCGTATAGTAAGACTGCGCGTACAGATGCATTGTAAACACGACCTTTAAGGCAAAGTGAAATATTGGCGTTTCTCCATAAATGACGAAGGTTCGAGAAAGCTACTCTAGCTTTCGCGATCCGTATTCTCACCTCGTCGGACATATTGCCTACGTTATTGATAGAGCTCCCAAGATATGTAAACCTGTCGACTATGTCAAGATCTTCATTCTGCAGTCGCAACGTTGGAGTGAGTGGTGGGTGATCCTGTAACAGTATCTTACATTTAGAGGGTGCGAATTTCATACCGAAAGACGGAACAACGTTTGCTAATCTATTTAAGGTGGTCTGGGCAGCATGCTGATTGTCGAATAATAGTACGATATCGTCCGCATAGTCAAGATCGACTAGTTTATCTCCCGGGAGAACTTCAACTCCAGCGTCCTGAATGTGTGGGAGAGTGTTGTTCATAATAGCATCGATTACAAAATTAAACAAAAATGGGGAAAGTGGACAACCTTGACGAACACCACTGCTGGTTGTAAAGTTATGCGTTAACTCGTTGTAGACCTTAACGCGACCTGAAGTATTTTTGTAGAGAGCTCGTTTAATATTAACAAAATTTGTGGGCATACCGCTTTTCGAAAAGATATGGAATAAAACATTGCGATCCACCGAATCAAATGCACCCTTAAAGTCTAGAAAGACGGCTATTGTGTGACCGTGATATACATGTCTCTGTTCAAGAACTTGCCTTAATGTAAAATATATTAATTATAAAACCTCGTCCTGCGCGGAATCCGGCCTGTTCTTCTCTTGTATGTGATTCACGTGAAGTGCTAAGAAGACGTAAGATAATCGAAGCAAATAACCTAGATACGACTGGAGTCAGGCTTATACCACGAAGGTTATCACACGAATTACGATTGCCTTTTTTGAAGATAGGAATGATGGTCGACTCATTCCAGTCAAGTGGTACGGTTTCCTAATTTCATATAGTACGAAAACGTTTGGTCAACGCTCCTAAAATTATATCGCCACTATCATTAAATAATCCCGGAAGTAAATCATCGGGGTCTGCGGCCTTGCGGCGTTTAAGAGATAGGATTGCATCGCGTACTTCTAACTCGGATGGTTCTTCGGGACTAACATTCCACACTGTTGATGCAGACATGCTTTTAACTTTCTCGGACCTGTTGCGCGGATAAGTTGGAACAAACAGCGACTATTACCTGACGCGAAAGCTACTTCCATTTCTTCAGCCTTTCTGTTCCAAAAGTTTTCGAGATCGCCTTTTAGGCTGCGCTTAAGTTGGCGTCTTTTATTGCGACGGGTATTACTATGAGTCGAGCCAGGTGGAATTTGGCGTAGGTGTCAAAGCCTATAAATCTACATTTTCAAATAGAACTCAAGTATCAATCGTCGTAGGAGTCCGTGCACACAGATGTAGCGAGACATGCAACACGAAGCGCGCATCATGTAACCATATATGACAAACTTGCCAAAGGCCCAGTTTTCCTAGCTTACAATCAACAATATCGAATTTAACTTGCATACACATGTTGACCAAGATGTCTCAATGAATTATACAAAGAGACACTATGACTTTCAGACCTGCAAAACCAAGAGCACATCATGTACACATATCGCGAAAAGTAGGTTATATTTTACGTTTTGGAACATACAAATTTACAATATCGAATGGAACCTAAGTATCAATGATCAGAAGATGACACTTCACAACGATGGGGAGACTACGTTTTGCAGATCTGCATGCACACATATCAGACAAACAGAGCAAAGGTGCACGTGTAGAAGCCTGCACATCTACGAATGGAGGTGTAACGCACGATGAGAACACATCTTGCTCAAAGTTCCGGGAAGACAATAAGATGTGCAGATCTGCAGAACTCAATGAGCATAACGTGGCCATTCTGGAATCAATGGCCTAGGCACAGGTGCCGAAGCCTCGAAAACTTCTCTTTGATGCTAACGAATGTATCAATGGTCAGAATACATCGTGCTCAAAGATGTGGAGAGAAAAAACTATTTGCAGACTTGTAACACTAAAAGCACATCACACAAAAATGTCCAATAAATCTGCCTAACGTTCAGGTGTTGAAGCCTATACGCCTGCAATATCGAATGTTCGTCAAATATTGACGGTCAGAAGATGTCGTGCCCAAAATTTCTATAAAAAATTATCATTTGCAGACCTGGAAAACCAAGCGGGAATCATATATCTCTATCGGGCATACATGTCTAAGGCCCAAGACTTCAATGCTAAAAATCAGCAGTTTCGAGTGGAACCCAATAAATCATGATGAGAAGACGTCGTACCCAAAGTCCCCACGTAAGCATTACAACTCACACTCCTGCAAGTCATAGTGTGCATAATGCATCCATTGTGAAAATAAATGCCCAAGGCAAAGGTGCCGAATCATACACATCAGCAATTACCTATCGTAATAGGACGACGATGCTAAAGAATGTATCACTGGTCAAACTACATCGTGCACATAGATGTGGAGAGAAAAAACTCTTCCGGCCTGACGACCGGCGGGCACAAGCTGGTCAGCTCGGGAATAGTAGCATGATCCTTACCGGGTCTAAAGGGACACAGCCATCATCCCATTTTCATGTGAAGCCTCGAGTTTGGTCTAAGTACGCAGTAACTCTCATTATTAAATGTGTAGTGGCGGAATCAGAGCAAGCGCACCAGACGCGAAGATAAAGTTTCGGCTGCTGAAGGAAACTTTGGCTACTGGCATCCGGGCAGACAGTGCTCATCAGCCTTGGTTGTCAGACTATTTATGAGAAGGGAAACTCCGAATACAAACCATCCTCGCTAAGCATGGTCGACTTTTTTCCTCTTAATTTAAAAATAACGCTCGTTTAGATACTATAAATATGGTTGGTTTCGATCATATCAATGAGCCCACTTTTGAGTTGCCAAATATCGAAAAACTTTTTAGTAGACTATCATTCATTAAACCTAGGTTGGATTTTAGCATAGGCGTATTTAAAATGCTAAAATTAAAACAACTTGGACAAGAAGCTCTTGCACGTACTTTGGATAAATTAGAAATCGACGTATGTTGCGTATCCGAAACCAGAATACCGGATCCTACGTGCATTACAGAACTTATTACACCATCCATATCTACGCGTTATTGGCTTCGAATATCTGATTCCACGGGGTTTCATCAAGCTGGTAAATGGGTGCTGGTATTGTCCTTAGCACATGAACTGAAGCTTGCTAAACTGAATGGATCCCTTTAAATAGTCGAATTTGTGCGGCACGTTGAAATAAATTAATGCAAAAATCCATAATAAACTTTGCCTTTTCGTCGTACCAGCACAAATGAAAGCAAGTACGCTTTTTACTCCGAACAAAGCTCCTTACAAAGTAGAATACGAAGTTCAGACATAGTCTTGGTTATGAGTGACATGAATGCTAAAGTCGGGCGCTTAAAGGACACAGAATTTCATGTAGGTGGAAGATACACCTTAAGCTCGGCGCGCAACGATAATGGTGAACGGCGTTTGGATAACTGCGCGGAACATAGATTATATTTAAGTAGTATCAACTTCAGCTGAAGTGTTAGATATTGCGCCACATGGCGTCATCCAGCTCCGGGACAGAAGTGGACTCAAATATATCACGTAGCAATTAGTTATAGATAGCGTCGTTGCATCCAGGATTTTCGTTCTATTTGGAACACATATGACGACTCGGACCATGCTCTTATCTGTTCTAGATTTACACTAAAGCTTTACGCGAAAATAAACAAGAATAAACTCCCGAATAGATGTAAGCAAACTCGAAAATCCGTCCTTCCGAAAAAAATATGAATATAGTCTAAAGTTAAAACAAACTGGTCTTGATGTTGAAAATTCAAATTTACTTTGGTCCAAGATAAGTTCTACTATGCACAATGCTGGTGCTACTGTATGTGGCATTGCAAGCCTCCGTAGAATAATCATTGGCTTTCTGTAAAATATATGTAGATACTCGAAAAGTGGCGCCAAATTCCACCTGGCTCTGCTCATAAAAATACTCATCGCAATAAAAGACGCTAACTTTAGCGTAATCTAAAAGTAGATCTCAAATCCTTTTGGACCATAAGGGCTGAAGAAATGGAAGAAGCGTTCGCTTCAGGTAACAGTCTCTGTTTGTTCCAACTTATTCGTGTAACAGGTCCGAGAGAATTAAAAGTTAGTGAAACTACAAATGAAAGTAACATCCATTTAATAACCGATAAAATAACTCATTTTGATTGGTAGGCTGAACACCTCAAAGTTCAATTTTCTGGGACACCCGCGTCAGTTCCGATTCCAGAAAGCATGCCCATATCAACAGTGTGGAATGTTAGTCTCAAAGAATCTTCAGAGTTAGAAAAATCGGATACAAACCTTTCTTAAACGTCACAAAGCCACAGGCCTTGATTTGTTTTCGGCATTATTTAAGGATGGTGGCGATATAATTTCGGGAGCGCTGACTAAACTTTACCATATTATATGTAATGAGGAGACCGTATCATTATTGTTATCTTTAAAAAAAGGCAATCGTAATTCATGAGATAACAATCGTGGCATAATCTTGACTCCAGTCGTGTCTAGGTTATTTGCTGCAATTATACTACGTCATCCTAGCGCTTCACGTGAGTCACACAATAGAGAAGAACAGGCCGGATTCCGCTAAGGACGAGGTTGTATAGATAATATTTTAACGCTAAAGCAAATTCTTAAATAGCGACATTTATATCACCGTTCGACAATAGCTGCCTTTCCAGACTTCAAGGGTGCATTTGACCCGGCGGATTGCAATGTTTTATTACATATTCTATCGAAAAATGGTGTTCCCACAATATTTGTTAAAATTATACGCGCTCTCTACACAAATACATCTAGTCGCGTTAAGGTCTACAACGAATTACCGCACAACCTTACAACCAGCAGTGTTCTTCAAGGCTGCCCACTTTCCCTCTTTTTGGGTAATTTCGCATTCGATGCTATTAGGAATAACACTCTTCCACAAATTCAGTCACGTTTTGTGTATGTCCGCAATTTGATTGCTCAGTAGAGCTCTGTTCTCTCATCCTGCACCAGATTGATGTAAGAAACAAGATGGGCAGATTTTCACATGGCAGAAACAGTTGAAGTCACTTATATTCAAATTAGGTAGTATGTGACCCACTCGTCTGCCAGGATAGGGTCCACGTACGCATCATTGTTCTTTGTTAGAAACCCTTCCGATATGGCATCGAATCGAGCTCCGTGGCGATTTTGTTGCAGATCTTTAGTAGAATCATCTTTCTTAGGAGGACAGAGTTAACTGAAAGGTTTGGTTTTGTTTATGACGTGATACAGTAAAATCCACAAAAAAGCTTTATAGCTGACGTTGCCTTGCCCTACAGCTGACTTGGCAATAAGGATGTTGTGTAAAGTTATAGTTTGTCTCACTTCTTCGAGTTAACTTGATAAATTTACTCATAGTAAATAGGTACTCTCTTTCTCTCTCCCACACTCTCTCAAGTCTCACTAATTATTTTTGTTCCTAAATTATTATTTTGTCGTTATTACTATGTTTTTGTTTTTCTCATTATGGTAATATGGAAGTGAGACATTAGTCACTATTCGCTTTTTTATGGCCGTGCATGATGATAATGATGCAAGGAATTGACAATATCCAACTTCCCATATTTATTGATCAAAAATATTATTGATTTAAGACGTAATTCTGATTCCTACCTAGGATTCGCCCGTAAGCCTGAAGCAAATTTGAGCATGAGATTGTACATTTTGTTCACGCGCTCTTTTGAATAGTAGACACAGATGGTCGAAATTTTAACAGTCAACAAGTAAATACACAAATATTTACATTCGCACTATTCGCACTGCAAATTTCCTGTCTAGACGTGTCTTTACCCGCTTTTAATTAGCTATGAAGAAGTACAAGCTGACTGCTGGGACAAAACTACAAAATTTTTGTGTTTTGAAAGGTTATTACAGGGTCAAGTCCCTTTTAGTCTCATAGATAATTTAGTTGATTGCAATGTCAGCTACATAGATTATAAATCTTTATGCATGCAAATGAAGCGAAAGGCGTGTATTTCAATTGCACTGGAAGTACCAGCTTTTACACTAAGCAATACATACTTGCATATATATTAATTCATCGCAACAAACAGTATTTAACCACTAATAGTAAACAGATATCAATACACCTTCACTAGGAAATAAATCGGCATGTTGAAATAGAGGCTAAAACAAGAACACGTGAACAGCATCTTCAGAAAATTGTCCGTAATGGTGCAGCCGCTGAAAACATTCGGAAATTCGCTAATAAATGTTACCTAAAGGTCATAATTGTATTAGTAAAAACCACTCAATCATTAAGAAAACAGAATTGTAAAGGAAACCGTCGCTCCCTACCAGTCAACAGATTAAGGCTTAAGTGGACTTCCAGAATATTATCTAAAAGTAAGCTAAGAAGGTTTGAATAAAAAAATAGTATTTTATCAAAATAAATATAATTTTGAGCAAGAGCGCACATGAAGCCCAAATTCAGATGTAAAACAAAATAAAATAAAACTGGCAGACAAATAGCTCAGGTGAAAGGAAATAAGACGTTATGCACACAGTTCCTCTCAAATCTGCCCCTGATATCCTGAAACGGAGAAACTGCGCTTCCAAATGGTGGGTTCTAGTGAAACCTATGTCCATAAGGCGGTGGCAGCTATTTTCAGTTATCTCTAATGAACGAATCCAATTATTTGATCGGAACTTATGGTAGAAATGCCGACTATGCACACATTTTCCTTAACCCAGAAGTGTTTTTTTGATCGTACAAAAACACATATTTTATAAAGTGAAAGCTGTTTTGCGCAACAGAATACTGCTCAGTTTCCTGGACCTCGATATGTGCAACAAGGTTTACACGTCTTCAGCCCATATTTTGTTTCCGTATGTTAGGTAACTCATTTATGAGCCTT
>JAQBSW010007902.1:0-37569 GCA_029291075.1 Eudiplozoon nipponicum
GTCTTGCTTCATGTCTAGCAGTAGTATGGTCTCATACCATCGAGTGGTGCGATCCCGTATTGACAGTAGATAGCGTATATATTTCACGGCAGGTAAGGTTACCAGATCAACGTTTACGTGCGCGAACCGTACTTTGGGCACTTGTATGACTTTTGGCGCCGTTTTGGTGTGTCTCGTCACTTTGCATTTCTGATATTCTAGACATTGTTATAATCACTCCCTGACATCTCGCCGCATGCCAGGCCAAAACTATGTTCTGGTTAAATTTCCGCTGACGTTTTGCCAGATGAATGGCTCAGTGAATGGTAAACCTCGAAGGTCTCGTGTCGGAGTTTTTCAGGTATAAATGGCCGAGGGCCCATGTCGGTTATTTCACACTGCAGCAGAGTTCCATCATAATCAAATGTTTTCAGGCTATTGACATCAAATGTACGAAATGATGGATCATCTTGCTGTACTGCTTAAAATTCCTGAGTACTTATAGGTGAAGGAGAAAGGATAGAGGCATAGTATTATGCAGAACGGCTCAGAGAGTCTGCAACTACGTTTTCTGATCCTTTGACATGAGTGATTTCATATTCATTCTCGTGTATTCGTATGAGTTGCGAGTTGACACGTCGTGAATATAAAGACTCTTTCTTTCCTCTGAGCATCGAGAGTAGAGGAAGGTGGTCGGTGTAGTTCTTCAACTTTCAGCAATCCAGATAAGTGTGAAAGTGTAGAATCGACCGGTAGATTGCGAGTAACTCTTTCCTTATGTATCATATCGCGCCTCGCGAGGTTGTAGTTTTTGCGAGAAGAACGCGATATATCGGTGTATGCCATTGATGGACTGTTAAAGTAATGCGCCTGTGACAACGTTAGATGGGTCAGTGATCAATTCAAAATATTGCAGTTAAATACGGTTTGTTGCCAAGAACTAATATATATGCAAGTATGTATTAGGTTTTGCGAACCTAGTAACAAATTATTTCAGTTGTGACCAGAAGGATAAACCAAAGGCAGCATGAACGGTAAGTATAATCTCATGCACATTCGTTTCGTGCTTACTGGCGACTCATCAGTAGGAGCCGGTATTACGCCCTTCAACCACTATATATTTGGTAGAAGAATGTGGAATAATAGGACGGTACATACTTGATCAATTCAAAAGTTTGAGACCAATCAGGCGAATGTAGCATGGTCGCTATGCATAAGGCCCTTTTGGCACCCTCGTAAGCTTTCATTTTGTCCATGTTGAGCTGAATAAGTTGTGATTTCTTGACAAAACGGCTTTCTGGCACGAGATATTTGTGAAGACATGCCAGACTCTTGGTAAGGCAAGGTACGAATCGAGAGTATTAGTTCATCTAGCCCAAGAATCATCGTAATGCTCGAACGGTGTTTGGAGGCTCTAGATCTTGAATGGCACGAACCTTAGCAGGTAGACGTGTCATGCCTTTCTCGGAAATTTAATGACCGAGGAATTCAATTGTTTTTTGTGCAAAGACACATTTGTTGCCATGAAGCCGGGGGCCATAGTCTTCTAGACGTACAAGTAGAATGTCAATATGTTGCATATGTTCGGACATTGAGTTGGAGAATACCATAATGTCGACTCAGTGGAGAATTACAAATCGTAGACCATCTAGTATTTCGTCCATAACGCGTTGAAATATTTGAGATGCTTTAATAAGACCGAAAGGCATATAATGATATTCGTTAGTTCCACCTCCGGTGAATCTGAATGCAGTATATGATACGGAGTCTTCGTCCATCGGTACTTGATAGTAGGCTTTCACTAGGTCGAGGTTTGAATACACAGTATGACCAATAACGGATCTGAGTAGGTCAGCTGGATTTGGCAGGATGTACGAATCAGACTGTGTGCAAGAATTGAGAATGCGATAATCCCCGCACACCGTGAATATTCCTGGTTCACTCTTTGGTACTACTAGCACAGGCGACGCAAAAGGTGAGCTGGATAGTGTACAGATGCCTTGTTGACGTAGCATGGCGACTTCTTGCTCGGCGGCCTTATGTTTGTGTGGTGCCAATGGACGTGCTGGTGGAGTATGAGGAAGTGGTTTCGATTAAATGATACGATAAGCTGTGATGGCACGCTTACTCTTGAGATCGGGCATGAAGGAGATAGGTTTGAAAATTTCATCATGACGTTTCAGAACATGCAGGTTTCCCAACCTTCCATGTGCGGATCATCCTGAGTTGTCGAAGGTGACCGCGCCCATCTGAACGTCGCGTCTGTGCGCGGGAATGTGCAGCCATTTCTGAGGCAATAGCGCGTGGAGTGGCCGGTAGCTGTGGAACTGTGGCCCGGCCTCTGGACGTCGACCTCCTGGTGCTGTTTCGGGACGGTGTACGACGATGGTCACGCCTTGTCTGGTCACGACTATAGGCTGCGGCCACCTAGGGACATCTGGCTCATCGATTCTGTAAGCCTGTCTTCCCGATCTGGTGTCAGACACTGCGTGACGGCGCGTTGCAGGCTCTGCCATGTCTGCGAACATGTTCCCCCAGTGTATTGATGCATGATGTCTTTTAGAAAGAAATAAGGATTGTCTCCCAAGCCCTCAGAAATATTGAGCCCTCGTCTATTATATTGGACACCATGGAAAAATACGTAAAATCGTCAATCTACTCGTCAAGATGGTCTGTATCGAATTGGCAAATCTTGTACTGGGTCTATTCGGTGGTGCGGCTTGTTTCTGGGCTCGCCACGGGGCTTCCTGCATTTCTTGTGCTGAACGTGATCTTGAGTGTTTGTGTGCTGTCGAGTATAGATGGCAGTGTTACATCGTCCTGGCCCGTCATCGTGTGGCTGTCTTCGAGAATTGTGATCTCGAGAGGGTATTTCGCTCGATTTGTGGCTCAGGATTTTTTTTCTTGTGTGTTTTCCCAGCTTTACCGGATTCACTCTTGCGTGACTTTCATCCGAAGTGCTTGGGCTAGTGGAAGGACTAGCGCCTGATTGATATTCTCAAAGGCTAGATGCTGATAAATTCTTTGTTGGCTGTAAATTCGACGAAGCGGGCTACCATTTATGTAGGAGGTTTTTTAGTTAATGTGAGAGGTTCTGCAGGCTAGTTGTCTATTTAGTGCGATATTGTCCGTCTACCTAATACCTGGTAGCAGTTAATACGATCCGCGTTCATAATTAATCCCTGGCCCATTCCCGAAGTGTGATGTGAGAAAGCTCAAACAAAAATCAATGTTTTATTGTACATAATGTTGCAAAGCAATGATAAAAATCGAATAAAAGTAGTCACAATAAGCTAAAACTATAAATCCAAGTTTTGCTTTGTCTAAGTGATTCATTGTATGCTAAGTTTTCCGTGTTGAGAGTTAAGTTACATAAATCCATTGCATGTTACCTGCTTATTGCGCGCGGGTGTGTATTATTGTTAAACAATACCCTATTAATTACAATTAAATTTGCAGTTCAACAAATCTCAATTAAAACAGCTCGAAACTAACAGAGATTGTTGCTAAAATTACAGTTACGGAAATACTGAGTAAAACCAGAATTAGACTTTTTTTCATTAAAGATAACTATATTTTTAGAAATTGAACTTCATTGGGTTGTAACGCGGAGCCGCGTGTTACAAAACAACAACGCGACTAGGCAGCGCATACATCTGCGATTCACG
Organism: Eudiplozoon nipponicum; assembly: GCA_029291075.1. NCBI lineage: Eukaryota > Metazoa > Platyhelminthes > Monogenea > Mazocraeidea > Diplozoidae > Eudiplozoon > Eudiplozoon nipponicum. The sequence goes on from JAQBSW010007902.1 coordinate 3,648, forward strand.
TTCAAATGCCACGAAATATGTTTGGATTTATAGATACATGCACCACGTTGCATTTACAAAACAAATGACTGCATTTTCCTTTTCTGAATGTTGCGACTGATGAAGACTATCCATAAGTTTAGCCGAATTATCACAAGAAAAGAAAACTACTGGAACACCGAAATCTGCGTTATTCAAAACGCAGATAAGTTAATTTTAATTAATCCAGGTTCGCAAAAACAATCTTCATTGAAGAAGCATCTAACATGGAATTATATCTACAACGCCGTTAAATGGTATAATGAATATACACTGGTGAAACAACAACTCGTGAGGCAAGGGTCAAATATTTTCCTTTTAAGTATTTATTTAAAATATGGTGTTATTCCTAAATGTTTTCGTTTTAAATTAAATTTTATTTTAAATGCTTATAACATGTCTCTTAAGCATGACCTATGTATAAATACTATAAAAACCTTGCTTCATGATTTAGTTAAACGGAGGATTATACTTATTAATGAGAAAATTAAATTAAGATCAATGTAAACGTCACTTTTGCACGCAGATGGTTTTAAATGCATTGAGGATTTCAGTGATAAAGCCCGCAATAGTGAAATAAAAAATGTAAGAATTAGACATGATAAAACACTAGCTTACTTATGAATTTACACACCCAAAGAAAGTGATAATTTGATCATGACTACTAGAATAGTAAACCTATCAACATTAAATACTAAGAATGATAAAGTTGAGCTACTTAATCGTGGTTTAAACATGGCTATTCCAAATGAAAAATTGATTATAAATGAATTAATTACAGAAGCTGTCAGAACGGCGCGACATCTTTCGAATAAAGATAGGGTGAAATTTGTATTAGACGTTGTTTCAATGGTTTTAACACACCAAGAGGATAAATTTTAGCCTAAATATGAAATTAAACGTCTTAGAAAGGATTAAGTATCAATGCATGTTATATTTCTAAAGGCGGATGTTAACTGAGGAGCTACAGTCTTGATGAATCCATCCGATTATAAAAATAAAATGATAGAACATTTAATTAATGCTGAAGTATACACTAAAATAACAAAAGACCCTACTGATAAGTTACAAGGGAAAGTAAAATTATTAATCAATAATATGATTCCTAGTGAGGAATTGGATTCGACACATGGTAACACTCTCATTCAAAGAGATACAGTTGCACCCAGAGTTTCTGGTTTAGTTAAAGTGCATAAGCCGTGTAATCCTTTAAAAATTATTGTGAACGAACAACACTCCTCAATATATAAAATTTCTAAGATTTTGTGCCATAGAATAAGAGAATTTCCTATTTCTTAGTACATACCTTGCTAAACTCATATCATTTTGATGAAGTTGTTGATAAATTTGTACTAGATGAAAAGAATTTATTATTAAGCTTAGATTTAGTATGTATGTACACGAATATACCGGTACCTGAGACTCTGGATTGTTTTAGATGTCTTCTAGTTGATCACTCCTTAATATTAGAAGGAAGCAAAATGACGATTGGACACGTCATGAAAATGATGTGTATTTGTATTTCCTCCACATATTTTAAATTTCGGAAGGAATTTTATAAACAAATTTTAGGCGCTCCAATGGGACAACCTTTGTCGGTCTCAATAGCTAATATGTTTTTGCATTATTTGGAAAATAATCTGTTGAATAAGACTCTACTGAAACCAAAATAGTACCTACGTTTCTTGGACGACATATTAATGATCTGGGACCATGGTGATAATGAAATGGTAAATTTCTCAAATTTGGCTAATCGAATGGGCGAAATCCAATTTATCTTAGAAAGGGAATCATCAGGTGAATTACCATTTTTGGATGTCAAATTAATTAGAATTGGTCAGAAATTGCGAAGAGATATTTATAGGAAGGACACTTATTCAGGAATCCTTCTTAATTTCAAGTCTAATCACCCGTATCGTACGAAAGTCGGAATCTAAAATCATTAACATTAAGAAGCCTTATTTTAACATATATATATATATATATATATTCAAGGCTAATAGTTACCCTCTTTATGCAATAGATGCAACAATGATGGAAATCGTGAAAAAATCCTAGTTTGAGGCAAGGAGCAGGATGAGTGGAAGGTCATGGTGTTACCGGACTCTATATTAAGAAGAAAATTGAAATCATTAGCTTTAAAATACAAAACAAGTACCGTTTTAAAACAGTCCCTTACACTAGGCACTATAATCCCTAACCAAAAGGAAAAGATTGAACCTTTAGAAACATCAGGAGTGTATAAGATTCCATGCAATGATTGTTGTCTCAAGTATGTTGGTGAGACCACGCGCCCAATCAAAGTAAGAAGAGATGAACATAAAACTGCCTGTAATTATGGACATATTGATAAATCTGATCTTGCTCGTCATGAAATGGAGACTGGGAATACTACCAACTGAGAAGAATGCAAAAGCATAGCAATATGTAGTCGTAATAGGGTGCCGAAATTAAATAGGGAATCTATAGAAATTAAATCTAGAGATAATATTATGAATGAAACAGCTGTTGAAAAATATTTAGGACCGATTTGGAAAACCACATTAGCTAATAGCAGGAAATGGCAATTGTATGAATTGGAAAGTGAAGCTAGCTCCAGTAAAATATTAAGAATATTGGATTAAGACTGACTAATCAGTGAGCTTATTGTTAAAGTAATGAACAATCAATTATTATGAATATAGTCTTGCTAAATGTCACCTCTAACTAATCGTTTGATTTTAACACTCTTAGTGTTTTTAACCCCAATTTTATGTCTTGCACTCCCAACCTACCTATTGAGATTATTCTTATGATACAATATTTAGAAGTATTAATTTGTCTGACGCGTGCAAAGTGTAAATTAATGTCTATTGACTGCAGTTTCATTTAGATGTACGTATATATGTATCAATTATATTTCAACGAAGTTCTTTTTAGTTATGTATACACTTACACATGCACATGCGTGGCGTGCGTCTATTTAATGGTATGCCATTAACTGTTATTAAATATTCTATCTTGAGTGCAACCCTAGTGGTTTGAATTGAAATTTAACGTTTGAATTGGTCTTTCTAATTTATAGTTTATCATTCATGGCATGTTCTTATGACGAGTGTTTCTGAATAATTGGTCTCCCTCCACGAGAAAGTGTAAAGGGCCATCTCAGTTTCGTCATTTTAAATTGAGTGTATAAAACGAATAGTTAACGCATGCATTTGATAAATTATTATTCAGCCATTCTAGTCTCAATTAGTTAGATGAAAATAGCAGTTATGAAAATGCACACACACATATGACACGCGAATATGTAATGAATGGTCAGTCTGAAATATAAATATTATGGCTCGAGGAAATAACGCGCTTGCTTCATTAATTTCGTTTGTTAAACTTGTGAGGTATATTAACACTGATGAAAGCTATCGATAAGTTTAGCCGAAATATCTCAAGAAAAGAAAACTACTGGAACAATGAACGCTGCGCTAGTCAAAACGCAGATCAGGTAGTTTCTTAATTAACAAATCGGACAGAACATTTGCGGTAATCGTTCGCTGGTCCGCAATCACTGTAAAATTATATTACATGCCTGCAAAGTCAAAACTAAATGAATTGCACGATTCTAAAAAAATATTTCTTTCTATTGCTAAAGTAAATTGGATAACTCTTGTAAAATAAATATGACATAGATAAATGCAGGAGCTGTATATCCTACATTGATCTCACAAAGAACGGCGGCACGGCAAATCATAAATGCTAAAACTGAAATTGAGCATGATGTTACAATAACAATTCCTAGAAGGACTATGAAAAAGAGTGTTTCGAAATGTATAAAAGTATTTTAAAAATATTTCCCTTCATATGGTTATGCGAATCCCGTTGTAACTCATTCATACCTCAAGATTCTAGTCTGCATTTCGAGACTTTCAAACCTTTGCTCGCAACTGAAGCTTCTGTTGAATATGCCACTAATCCTAAACGGAACGACAAACTATACTTTTATTTATGGAATGCATTTTATAATCTAATTCATGAGGTTCATTACCGGCAAACGATTCACTGGACATGAGATCTACGTGATCGTTGACCTAAGTAATTTTTTTGCTACGCCCGGTGGAACATTACATATCATTATATCATTATATAGTCCACTGTCCTCACACACCATTTCTTCTAATGCACGCTAATTCTTTTTAGACCAAACCAATTAGAACGACTGCTCAATCGCAATGATGAAACAAGTCTCTGCTAAGGCTTTTATTAATAGAATTAAGAGACTAGTATACAAGAATTTTGTAAAAAATCAACAAATCTAATCACAGCAGAATGGATTGTCAGTTCCGGCATAAACTAATTACAAGGAGATTCGTTAATTAGCTTCCCAATATCAATTAAACAACAACGTGACCAGGCAGTGCAAATATCTGTGATTAACATTCAAATGCTACGAAATATGTTTGGATTTATAGATCCATGCACCAAGTTTCATTTACAAAACAAATGACTGCATTTATCTTTATTGATTGTTCAAAGCAAATTTCTGGTATTCTATCATGCATGATAACATCGTATATATTTTGACGTCCCTGTAGACGGCTTCATTGCGCAATCGCCAAATTTTGTATAGTTTCGTGCCCCTTAGATTACTCTAAACCTCTAAGGTGAAAGACCGTGCTCATCTGATGGTATTAATACGTTTTATGTATATTGTAATTTGAACGTTCCATTGCGGATGATACTAAATACTGGTCAGTTCCTCTGGCAGGTTTCTGTGTCTTAAGGCAAATAACACGAGTTTTGATGACTTGGTTGAGGTGATTTGTGAATTTCAGTAAATAAGAGAAGGTGAGACGGTAGTTTTTTGTATAAAAAGTGATTTTCATATATGAAGTGAGTTTGATAGACTTAAAGAGATTGGTAGAGTGTGAGGATACTTTTATTAAACGTGATTATACCGGCTTATATTTGAGGCCGCGTTCGCAATATCTAGCGTGGAGTAAGCATATCATCTATTGATACGAGGGATCCAAAGCCCGGTGAGCAACTAAAAATTTATTATCACGACATCGGCAGATTATAAAAGTGTGAATTTGGATTCTAATCATGAATATGTGAAATTGTTACATTACAAGTTGAAAGGTTGAGTACTCATCCATGCGAAACGCCTGAATTGGTAGAAGTTCAATTAGAGAAACAAATATCATCTGTTCATTAATGGCAGTTTGGGGATGATTAGTTGGAACATTGGGTCTAAACGGATGCCATATGAGCTCCAACTATAGGAAAAATAGACTAACCAAGCTACATTAGTCAGTATATAACTGAAACTGTGTGTAGTGTAGTGTGCGGCAGGGTGGCTCAGTGGTTAGAGCACCAGATTCCGAATCAGACGTGCCAAAGTGCGAGCACTGTACGCGGCAATTTCTGGACAGTACATGAGTTCCCAATAGGGAGAAAACCTGTCTACTTGATGAATTGCCATTTCTACTCTATACAATTCTTAGTTTATACTGACAAATGTAAATAATTAATGGGTCAGGTGCTTATATCAAGACCGCAACCTTGGTTATAATAATTGTTATCACCACCCACACAGCCAATGTTCGTTTAAATATCGATTTTTACTGATGGTAATCGAATTCAGAAATAGCAACTGATAAGCTCCAAAACACGACCTTATATTCTATTACTTAATAGGGCAGATTCAATCGCGGACAAAGAGACGGTATTGAATGCCATAGAAATACCAAGAAACAGGAAAGGGCGGCTATTCCCTTAGGAGATGGAGGAGGTGCTCGTATCACAAATCGCCGTTGATCATTCAAAGAAGCGAATCTGGCTCTCGTCTTAATGAAAGTGGATAATTCTTTAAAGAAAATTCCATCCAGAACATTTCAAAATGACGACATGATGAAGATGAGACGAAAGTCCTCAAACGGGGAAATTGACGAAGTGCTACTTTTCGGAATGGGCAAGGTTGTCAACTTTATCTGTTATAGAGTTTAAATGGATATTAAAAGACACGTACTAAAGACTTCGTTAAGCAGAGATGAAAATTTCCCACCTAATAGTGGCAAGTGCACGACCTGATTTAGCAAAGTTTCAGCAAAAAGCCGCAGCAGTTGACAGTTTTCCGCGACTTTTTTGAATAATTTGTGATTATAGAAGTTTAAGTGGCCCCAAACAGTGTACTTGTCAGATAGTTCTGTGTAGAACGTAGATAAGCGTTTGGTTCCGCGATAGCCATTGATGATGTAATGATTAGTGTTATACAGAAAGATCGACTTTGATCTATTTTCACATTCCTCATCCAAATATATAGTGGTTAAAGGACGTAATACCGGCTCCTACTGATAAGTCGCCAGTAAGCACGAAACGAATGTGCATGGGATTATACTTTCCGTTCATGCTGCCTTTGTTTTATCCTTCTGGTCACAAGTGAACTAATTTGTTACTAGGTTCGAAACACCTAATACAAACTTGCATATATATTACTTCTCCGCAACAACCAGTATTTAACCCAAATAGTTGATAGGCTATTAAAGACGATCCACCTTCCAGACCAAGTTTTTTGCTTATTCAGTTGTGGCCAGGACTTTCTGCAGTATTTCAACACCAGACCATATTCTGAATTAGATTAGTGCGAAAAAACTTCTCTCTGGAACAGGCACAATATGAGTTTTTCTCCATTTAAAAAAATTAAAAAGTTATATTTAATATTTATGTGGGTGTGTTTGGGAAAATCAAATGCAGTAGAAAAATAAATTTGTTCGGCGAAGCTTCAAATAGTTTAGAAATTTCCAAGGGCATTTAATAATTTTTAATCAGGAATTCATTGCTGATAATAATATTTTATTTGAAGATAAAACTTGATAAATCAGCGTTGGAACAGCGGACAATTAAAACGTTAATCTTATAGTATAAAAAGTTAAACATTTTACAGTTTCTAAAATTTTCAGGAAATAATTGACAACATCACGTATATAAGAGGATGTTTTCCGCCATCTCCTTCATTCTTCGTTGCTTATAGCCGTCTTGTACTAGGTTTGTTACCCAGTCTTTGGCTTTTTTGACAATAAGCCGCCATTTTTCCTCTTCCTGGCTTGCTTTCGTCTGTAGAAAGTCAATAGCCAAAAACGTAGCCCACATGTCTTCGGATTGACCTAAAACCCAGTTTAAGAAAAGAATGTTTTTTCATCATGTAGACGACAGATGGCGATAAAATGAATTTAAATAGTTTAACCAAACAATGATTTTAAAGTATCGATAAAGTCAAGTTTGTAAAAATAAGATACACTACTCACGTATTTTCATAATTTATGGTTAGATCAATCAAATATGAAATGGATTTTTATCGTTTATTTTTAAATTTGAATTAATTGAATATTATGATTCGTTCTTTCCAAATAGTGAACTAAGTTCATCTCAAATACACGTAGACATAATGTTTCCGTAACTTGGATTTCATTATAGCCTGGAAGAAATCAACCGAATCGTAAAAGGTAATTATCACACTAATCACGGACAAAAATGGGAATCAAAATTGGAATTTTCACAACGCTCTACCATCCAAGAGATAGCATTGCAGGTGCCTTCCTCATTGCTCTCCACATCTGGGCTTGTACTGCAAATTTAGAGTCAAAATAATTCACATCAAAGAAAGATGTGCTTGACTGGCTATGGCTCACCGATCCTCAGGCCGGCTATACTTATGAAAATGGATCATATTCATTTTGAAAGCAGGTAAAAACTGAATCCATCTGATAGAAGGCACCGTAAATACACATTCAACAGTTTCATTTTCATTTTTTATGTATAATCTAAAACGATCCAACCCAGTTTTGCAGAGGCACAAGATTCAGCAACTCTTTGCTAACCAAATAAAGATGATGAACACAGAAGGAGGTGGCATTATCAAATATGAAGCTTAAAAATTTATTAAAATGTATGGATGCTCCTTATTAAATATACTTACTTTCAAATAAGGTGTTATTTCTTGCTTAACAATTAAAAAATTTGTAAAAAATATGAATGTTAAGTGTAGACATATATACACAAACGATGCCAATCATTTTCCGCAGTATGGATTCCAGAGAATCGTATGTCCATAAGGAAGACTTAATCAGGTCTCTACATTGAACTTAATTTACCGCAATAAGAACTAATTTTCATCAACACAAGCGTCCCTTTGTTAATGAGTGTACAGTTGATATAATCAAGTGACCGATATCAAGAATAATAGAATCCTACCAGGAGACGGTTGGCCTACTTCGGTTTTGGCCACCAACAGGAGTTACTTCGGCGAGCAGATTACGAAATCAGCCTTCTTAAACTGTGTCCTAACCAATGAAATCGCCATTTCGAAACAAATTTTATTGCTGATTATACATAAAACAGCAGCAGAAGAAATGTGGCCATCTCGTAAACAATGTTCTTTATTAATGTCACCTGCGCTCAGCAGGTAATAACCTAAGCCGAACCGAGCCAATAAATTGATTTAACACATGATAATCTTCGCTATGATATAAACTACAACATTGCAAACTAGTAAAACAACATTTAATAGAAAAAAATCTGACCAGAACGACTATCAGTCATGGGAAATTTTTTAATGAAAACAAATTAAAAACATGCGAACACGACTAATTAGAGATCTATTTTCCACACAGTTAACTGGACTACATAATGGAGCCACTGTACTTCTGATAGTAATAACTATGCACAAAAAACAATGTATACTTTATAACCGATTTGTTCCATGATTTTCTTTGATTTTTTATGTGTCAGTAAGGCAGAACCGACGACAGCACCCTAATTTGATTTCAGTAGAGATAAGTGGTCTCCTAGGTTAATACTTACCCTGTGGATACAATTGCTCCAAACGGACATTCAAATTATTTAAAATATGTAGAAAACTTACATTCACTTGGCATCGAAGACTTTAGTGTGTTCAATTCCTTTGACAAAAGTTCAGCAATATGCTCATATAGTTGCCAATTACCAGAGAACTTTTGTTGATTAGCAAACAGAACTGAAATGCATGAATCCACGTCTAAACAACACGCGCGAATGTAAAAATTAGAAAAAATAAATCACAAATACAATAAGAAGATGGTGCAATCGTTTATCAATACGATACATACTTTGCGAACTGTGTTAAAACTGAATGAAAAATAAAATCACCAAACTGGATCGTATAATTTGTAATATGTCTCAATGGAGCCTAGAACACTGCAAAAGGCGATTCCTGTACTGTTCAACGCAAGAATGATCCAGCTATAGGATAAACAAACAGTTATCTTCATTTGTCTACATCTCGAAAGTATACCGTGAGCGCACTGCTATTTCAAAATTTATTAACATATTTATTTCATTACGAGATTCCGGCAATTGCATACACTTTGGCATGACAACCAGAAATTAAAGCCCTTAGCGTAAAAAAACATGTAGAACGCTAAGAAGTTCGGCTTGAGATAGCCTCAGCTTGTCGTCCAACGATAAATCCTAAATTTAGTTCGATATTTCTACCAAAACGAAAGCTCCTCAACACGCATCAGCTGCCAAGAATCTAGTAGATCCAAATCTGGTCCGTAACATTTACAAGAAGTTTGCTCCCAGCCACGCAGTGAATAAAGCTCACTATTATTGCAAATCTTCTAATAAGATGGAAGCAGTGGCGAAGAGCACATACCTCTTCGAACTGTATGCATAGATCTAACACTTTAGGAAGGCAAAACTGCCAATGGAATACGGACGCCTCTACTTTCTGAAGTGCAGCTCGTCAAGTACTTACAAAATCTTATAAATTAATCGCATTTTCAAAATAATTTGGTTGGTGATGAAATGACCCTTTGGTCTTAAAAATGGTAAATATCGAAACTCCTAACTTGAGTAAAATGGAAGCAATTTTCATGCACAACACTTATTTGCTGAAATCTATGACCTCTTCGGAATACCTGATTTCCGCGGAAATAGAGGTTCATGGATATCTACTTGAAGTTGGAAAGCCTTTCAAATAAATAATGGTATACCGTTATTATTCACAATAAAGATCAAACGAACATTTTCAAATTCATCAAAGAAATTAATCAAAGTTTGTGATTAATAGCTTCATGTAATTGTAAAGAGAGGGAGAGAAGTAAACTGTGTCTACCTCCGCAGAACTTTAACCGCAAAGAACATTTGTAAGCCAAGCCATGTAACTTTTATTCTTTAGAGTTGAGTTTTTGGTTTTATCCATCGACGACTATTACTTTTTCATATTGAAATATGAAACAGGCTTCAGGAGAAAGCTTTAAAAGTACTAAGTTTCTGTTGCTCTTATGATAACATCTAATTCTGTATAGACTTGATATACATATTCAAATACAAGTGAGATTGTTATTTTTGATATCACTAGTAAAATGTTTCCAAGAAACTGCATGGTCTTGAATAAGGAATTCCCATTCCTCCGCGGAAATTGATCGCAAAAAAATTGTTTCATATAAAATAGGATAAACTCCATTAAGATAAACATGGGGATATTTTGGGAATAAAACGCGCAATTAAACATCATTTTTATATTTTATAAGTCCGCTATTTTACAATTAATAATTTTTACCAAAAATTTATCAACTCATACTAATGAAACGCAAGCTAAAATTTCTGTGTGCACGACTGCATGAAAATCGTGCAACCAACATTCCAGTCAAGTGCTAAATTGGTGTGGGTTTAAAGAATGAGATCCGCAGCAGTACTTGAAAAAACAGGATGTGAACTTTTCTATTTGATCCCCATCTGACAGACTGCATTGTTTATGTAATATGAACACACGAATTTCGAAATGCGTCTATTTTTATAATGAATTGTATTTTGCAAACCTGATTAAATTAGCTTATATATCAAATTTATGTTCCCTTTGAGTTTTAACAGTGCGAGCTTTTGTTACAGACGTTGTTCAGTCGAAAGTAGCAGTGTATTTCTCTTCGTTGACATATTTTACTAACTAAAATAAAACTAAAAATACAAAGAGGAAGCCTACCTTTTTTAGTCTCGAAAAACGTTGCCTGAACTAATTCAATCTATATTTAATTCAAAATATATTTTAATCTACCTCAAATTAATCAATTTTCCTGCTGACCACAGTCCAAAGTTAGCTGAAGTGCTTATTCTGTTGGGAAAATCGTTAAGAATAGCAATGACATACATAGGCACATTCAGCAACTGAAATAAAGACAACCCACGTAATTGTAAATAGAGTATACGACAAATCGAAGCTCAAGGTTGAGATCTTGATTATGTACATACATAGTATAAAATAAGTATTCTACAGTGTGGAAAAGGCAATTCATCCAGTAGACCGGTTTCGTCCTTATTGGGAACTCATTATGTACTGGCCAGAATTTGCTGCGGACAGGACTCGTAACTAGATATGTCTGCTTCTGAATCAGGTGCTCTTACCACTGAGCCACCCTGCCACACACTCCGCAGTTTCAAGTTATATACTGACTGAAGTTTCTTAACTCACGTAATTACCTTTTTATATTCATCTACTTATACATAAATATTGATAAATCCGAAAAACATTCAATTTGGATCAGGGGTGACCAAATGCTATTCAAAGCTTACAAGATTATAAACTCTATGGAAAAATTTGCTGCAGCATGGATGGCATTGCCAGAGAACTTCAGTAGCACCTTGGATTACTTTAGAAACAGAACTGTGGAAGAAGAACCGTATAATGCATTTGAGTTGCAAATGTCTGAAATTCAACAGAGATATCAGCCTGGAAGTTCGTAAAAATGTGCGAATTATTACGCCTATAAAAGATAGGGTATCAACTAACATCAGAGTTTTATGAACGCCTTTGTACTATAGCTTCCGGGTTGAATATATCTAGAGATGTTGTGGATTCTATTTTTACTGCTGAGCTACCATCCAGGCTTAGAGCCACACTAGAGGTAATCGAAACAATGAATGTTGATTGACCAAGTAAACGGGGTGTATAAACAGCAGGAACCGCAGGTATATGCGGTAACGGCAGATTCTGTTATGATGCAGCCAGGCATGGCAGATATCGAAGCCATCCTGACGCTACAAGAAAGTATGCGTTACTAATGTAGAGAAGTTGCAGGTATACATCGAAAAATGGAAGATATAGCGAGAGCTATTTCACAACATCAGAGTCGGGAAAGAAATACTAGACGTCGAGGGAGTCACTCGCGTCAACACTTCGATGAGCCGCGCGGATGGTGTAAGGCACACTGTGAATACGGACGGTGCCAAATGCCAAGAATAGAATTGCATATACCCGCGTTTAGGGGCCCCAAATGGAAAGGAAGCACTGGACCCGTAGAGAGAAATTCCTCATCGGGAAAAGTGTAAAACCCTCGCCAGAAGACGCTATAGGGGGTTCCATTGCAAAGGCTCCCAGATGTGCCTTTAAAAGGCACGCTTAAGGCGAAATAAAAGATGCGACAATATCAACGAGCACCGAAACAGACGACAAGAGGGTTAGATTCTTCCTAAGCGGAGATCTTGCAAACATTGCTGGGTTATCCAGCAATAAATTCATTATTAGAGATGAATTAACTGGACTGGAGTTTCTCATCGACATACGTGCTGAAGTAAGCATAGTTAGGCCAATTGTGGTGGAAACAAATTGCCCCACATTTGGTTATCAACTATGGGTCGCAAATGATAGTCCGATAGGAGTTAGATAGGTGAAATAACAGTCGGTAACCTTAGGCCAGAAATCTTCTTTTACGTGGAACTTTCTGGTAGCCGATTACAAGGACCATATCATTTGTGTGGATTTTGTTACTCACTTAAAACTGACTTTATATCCCAAAGCTAGGACTATCGAAGAAGGCGTAAGGGTATTAACACCAACCGAGTATAACACTTCGGCAGTTATAACAGTCCTTTTACCCAATCCTACAGCCGCAAATGACTTTGCCGACATCATCAAGAAACACCTTGCAGTGTTTCAACCTTTCAGTGCCAAGAGTAAAGGATTGAAGAAAGGAGTAGAACACCAAATAGAATTGGTGGCTCCGTTTCCTTTTTCATCAAAGGCTCAACCATTGGCACAACACAAGCAAGAAGTTGCTGTGTCTGAATTTGACCAATTGCGCGGAGAGGGAATTTGTAAAAGGTCAAATTCTAATTTTGCTTCCTCAATAATTGATAGTTCCAAAACCTGAACCGGGACAATCGAGGGTTTGTAGAAATTATAGTTTATTAAAATCAGTGACGAATGATGATTCTTATCCTCTCCCTTACCAAAGTACTCTGCTTTGAGATGTAATGGGATATGAGGTTTATTCAACTTTAGATCTCCAGAAAGCGTACTATCAGATACCGATGGAGGAAAATTCTATACTACTCACCGCAGTCAGATTTCCAGGAGGGGGATCGCATGAATTTCTTTGAATGCCTTTTGGTTTGAAGAATGCCAGTCAGACATTCCGGCGTTTGGCTGAAGAAGTCCTTCAGAATTTTCCATTTAAAAAGGAGTGTACATGGACGACATAATTATTTTTAGTCGATCACGTGATGAACGTCGTAAGCATTTGGAAACGGTGTTGACCAGGCTGGAACAATATGGATTAGTCGTCAAACTCAATATGAGCAAAATTTGATGCTCTTCAGTTGAATATCTTGGACATGTACTTTACAATGACGACATTAAAACTTTGGAATTGGACGTAACTTAGCTCTGGAACGTGCGCCAGTTGCAAAGGTTCTTGGGCATGATCAGCTATTACCGATGATTCATTTCAGCTCTTGCCGGAATTCTAGAATCTTTAACACGTCATCTCACACGTGAAAAGTGCACGATCAAGAAGTCTTGGCCTATCAACTTGAGTCCACAAAACCGAGAAAAATTCCAGAGGGCCATGGAAATGACAAGTGACATAACCACACTAGCACCTTTAGATTGGGAGAAGCCACTCGTGCTAATCACAGATGCCTCAGATGTAGCTATAGGAGAAGTGTTTCAGTAAAGAGACGAGGATATAGTAAGACTGATTGGGTTTTATAGCCGAAAGCTTAATGATCGAGAAAAAGGTATGACACTTTTGCTAAAGAACTTCGTGCTGTATATGCTGCAGTGCTACATTTTGAACATTATTTAGACGGTCCTCAGTTCAAATTATTGACAGATCAGCATACTTGGTAAAACCGCGAGGCTTAATTACTCTCGCAGGGTGAACTCTCAAATTACCCGATTAGCAAAGTTCGATTTCACTGTCTCTCATATTGCTGGTAAAGAGAATGTGGTAGCAGATGCACTTAGCAGACCGAATGAAGCAGATTTCGAGCTTATAAGTCAAGGTCCATTGAAGAAGCTAGATAATTTTCAAAACAATTTAGTTAATCAAATCGAGGAAACGCAAGGATTGGATCCCTTTACGTTAGTTTTGTCCAAGAGACCAGGATATGCTCGCAAAATCCTGAGTAGAAGTGGTTTTTATACGAAACGTCCAGAGATCGACCACGACCATATGTGTCGTTGGAGTTACGCGCCAAAATTATCCAACAACTACACGATTTGGGACATCCATCTATAAATTCCACCATTCGATTAGTTAAAGATAGATACGTATGGCCGCACATGTCTAAAGACATATGGGTATGGGTAAGAGCCTTTGCCAAGTGTCAACTTGTAAGGTTTGGAGACATACTAGAACCGAGATACAGAATATTGTGATACCAATTGGACGGTTCAGACATTTATACAGACACTGTCGATATGCCTGAAGTCAACGGTCAAATTTTTTTGCTAACAATGGTAGATCGTTTCAGTCGCCAATACGAAGTAGCGATTTTGAAGGATATGACAACGCAAGAAGTCTTGTTCGCGTTCCTACATAAGGTGTACTAGTGGAACAAGCTGGATACACGATCTTCCTATAGTATTACTAGTCATGCGCAACAGATTTAGGGCACAATTAGGAACTTCAATAGCAGAGTTGGTATATGGAGAACCATTAAGATTGCAATGAGATCTAATAGTAACTCCAAGTAGTCTTGATTGGACTTCTAGCTATGTAGATTGGTTTATATGAGCACTTAGAGATAAGATTTGTCGTTTAGCTCCGACCAAGACTAGAAAAGTAAAAACCAAACTCTATGTGTCCTCTGATCAAAGGGAGTTAAAGAATTGTCAGTGACAGTAGAGCAGAAATCACCATTTACGTAGAATTTTTCGGTCGCTGATATAAAGGATAACATCAATGGTCCATTTTAACATCGCTTTAGATCACAAATCTAGGACCATTGGACTAGGCACTGGGATAGTGACTTATGCTGAGACTGGGACCTCAGTAGTTAGGTTAGTGCGACTACCCAGTCCCGTCGTCGCCGATGACTTGGTGGATGTCATCGAGAAACACCTCACCATGTATCTACCCTTCAATATTACGCGGAAGGGATTTAACTTACTTTACTTTACTGCGGCTGACTCCTTTTGGAGGATAAGCCGGCTCCACATTTCATGGAGTTTCTTGGGAATTTGGTACAAGTGGTGTCCCCTCACAGGCATAGAAAGCTAAATCGAGTTGGTGGAACCACTACCCTGTTCACTGAAGGCTCAATCGTAAGCACAACATAAGCAGCAGGTTTATATTGAAGAATTTAAGCGGTTGAGGGAAGAAGGAATTTGTAGGCGTTCAACTTCCAACTTTGCATCTCCAATATTGGTTGTTCCCAAACCTGAACCAGGTCAATGGAGGGCTTGTGGAACTATCGTCTATTGAACTCGGTGAGGAAAGGCGATTTGTATCCTCTACCGAACCAGAGTACTTTGCTCAGGGATATGAGGTTTATACTACGTTAGACCTGCAGAAAGCGTACTATCATGTACCTATGGAGACAGAATCTATATCGCTCGCCGCAGTGCGATTTCCTGGAGGAGGATCGCATGAATTCTTATTCATGTCTTTTGTTTAGATGAATGCAAGTCAGACATTCCAGCGTCTGACGGAGGAAGTTCTTCAATATTGTTCATTTGATAGGTTGTATATAAATGACATCATTATATATATTCAATGTAGGGAGGAACACCGGGAGCATTTGGACTTCTAAGTTGGAACATTATAGATTGGTAGTGAAGCCATAAAAGAGCAGGATTGGTTGCTCTACTGTTAAATTTCTTGGACAAACTATTTCCAAGGATGGAATCAAACACTTGGAAGATAAAGTCCAAGCGATCAAGGATGTGCCACAACCTGAACTGTACGCCAATTGCGAAGATGTTTTAGGATGATTAGCTATTATCGTCGTTTTATACCAGGTTTAGATGGAATTTTGGGGTCGCTAACTCGGCATTTAGTTCGTGAACGGAGTACGATCAAGAAGTTCTGGCCTGTTAATTTTAGCCAAGACGACAAGGAGAAATTTCAGAAGGCCAAATATTTGTTAAGATAAATTACCACATTAGCACCTGTGGATTTGACTAAGCCGTTTGAGCTGGTCACAACTGCTTTTGTTGTAGCCATAGGAGCAGTGTTACATCAACGGGAAAATGGTATAGTCAAGCCGATTGGATTCTATAGTCGGAAACTAGCAGTTTATTCTGCAGTGTTGCATTTTGAGCATTATCTAGATGGACATCAGTTTATGATATTAACTGATCATAAACCGTTGTTAAGTATCATTGGGAAAGCGAATAGGCTAAATTATTCGCGGCGGGTGAATTCACAAATAACCCGACTCGCAGAATTTCATTTTACCATCACTCATATCCCAGGAAAAGCGAATGTGCTGGAAGATAATCTCAGTAGACCAGACGTATCAGATGAAGATATGAATCGTTCGGAGTCACTCGTATACTTTGTTGTATCTTGTAATGATTTTGTCGAGCAGTTGATGGAAGTACAAATTTTTGATCCTTTAGTAGCTGTGTTGGCAGAGAAGTCCGAGTATACACGCAGGAAGATTGGAGATATTTGGTTACTATGTGAAATCTCCAGGAACCAACCTAGACCGTATGTACCTTTAGAATTAAGGTATAAGATAATTCAACAGCTGCATGAATTTGGTCATCCTTCCATTAAGGCAACTATCAGGATGATCACTGATAGATATGTATGACCTAAGATGTCAAAAGACATGAGCTTGGGTAAGGATATGTGCCCGTTGTAAAACTTGTAAAGTTTCACGTCATACTAAAACAGAAGTTAAAACGATTGGTATACCCGCGGGTCGTTTCATGCATGTACATATTGATTTAGTATAAATGCCCGAAATTTCTGGCCGGAAGAATTTACTTACGGTGATTTATCGTTTCACTCAGTTTGATGTAGCAATACTGAAGGACATGACAGCTCAAGAAGTCTGACTTATGTTCTTGCATAATTGGGTGTCGCAGTATTGTGTGCCGGTAAGGGTAACTACTGATCGTGGTAGTCAGTTCATGTCTGAACTATTTATCAGATCATTGAACACTATGGGGATAGAAATAATACACACATGTACATATAATCCCAGAGCTAATGTGATGGTTGAGAGACTTCACAGGGAGCTGAAGGCTGCATTACGCTGCACTGGTGGATCTAGTTAGATACATGAATTGCCCATAGTTTTTCTGGCAATGCGAAACAGACACAGAGCTCAGTTAGGAACATCCATAGTAGTACTTGTTTATGGAGAGTCATTGAGATTACTTGAAGATCTACCAATAGAAGCTCCAAGTTATCTCCATTGGGCCTTTAGTTCAGTAGATTTGTTTGTTGGAGCATTGATAGATAATATGAGTCCTTTCGCTCCAACAAAAACTAGAAGTCGAAGGTCTAAATACCTATGTATCTTAAGATTTAAAGCTGGCATTTCATATATATATATATATATATATATATAACTAACGAGAACAGACTGAGTTGTCTGACTCCGTTCTATAAAGGGTCATTAATAGTCAATTATATGACTGATAAAATGCATTTTTAGAAGTAAATGGCACAGTAGAGTTTGTAGCACTGGATCGCTGGATTCTACAGTTTACATGGACGGAGGAGAAGACTGAGGAACGGTATCCATCGAAGTATCAAGAAGCTAAGACGAGGTGTGATACGAAAATGTATGAGAAAAAGGAACAGCCAAATAAATGTGGGAAAGAAGTAAAGATTAAAACCAAGACGACTGAGAATAAAGAACAATGCAATATGAATGTGAAACCTAGTGAAATACCAGCACAAAATATTGAAAATCGTTCTGGCAGAGTCATCAAGAAACCGAAGAATGACTTCGAATTGAAAGAATAAACAACTTAAACATGAGGGTGTATGTGGAGGTTAATTAATATATTGGAGATCAATTAACTCCTCAAATGAAAAAAATCAAATTTTATTTTTTGACACTTGATGTCATCGCTGGTTTCACAAAATTATTTTGTTTTTAATAAAAAATATTGTAATTTTTTGGAAGTTTCTTTTTTACATATTGTCAAAATTATTTTGGCTTGGTGAATGATTGTTTTTCTGAATTATTGAGTTGCGTTCACGCTTTGCTGCATGGTTCCATCTGAAAATTCTTTGTTAAAAAAGTATTAAAGAATTTCTCATTAGCGTTCTTAATACACATTATTGAGAAGGATCTCGAATTTGTATCAGGTAATTGACGTGGATATTTGTTTTCAAGCTCACCACCGTATCGTTCTGTCAACTGTGGATATCAGAGTATTTGGTTGAGCTCACTTATTCTTTAAATCAAGTTTGCGAGCTTGAAGTAAACACCAATCCCATTGTTTTTAACCAGTCGTCGAACAACATAACAAAACTACCGCCAGTTGTTCGACGACTGGTTAAAAACAATGGGATTGGTGTTTACTTTAAGCTCGCAAACTTGATTTAAAGAATTGTTACCACCACCCGCGCAATCAATTATTGTTTTATTGTAGAGCTCACATTTTGTTATAATATTTATATTGCAAGAAATCTTATTCTAATATTATTGTGGAGGAAGATATTTCCTCCGACAAAATTAAAGTGATAATAATTGTAAAATTTAAACCACCTTGGCTGATTGAAATGATTTTTTTAAAAGAATTTATTCGTTTATTTTTCTAGAACGTCCTTTGTTTAAATACTTGACAGTATATATATATATATATATATATATATATATATATATATATATATATATATATATATACATTAAGTGTAAACACCCCGGCTTCAAGTAAATGCCGTACGACGTTACAAACTCGGTTAAGGTGCTCTGAATAGAGATTAGTTACTGATATGGGGGCCCTTAAGAGGGCCTGGTAATGCGTTCTCTTGAAGTCTTCAAAGTTGAAGATGTCCTAGAGCCTTGAGTGGACTCTGGTTGAGTTGTCGCTCCCGTGGTTGAGCTGTGATCGCGTTGTGGATGGTGTCCTGCAGGTCCTGCACTCAATTGGCTCGTCTCTCCGGTATCCCGCAACAAGATGAGTTACGGATGTAGTTAGTTGTTGGTGAAACTATCAAATCACCAGCGTAGGTATTGACAGCCGACAGAACGCACACGTATTGACAGCCGACAGAACGCACACGTATTGACAGCCGACAGAACGCACACGCGTGAAGCAGGTAGAAGGCAAATGCCACAACTGACTTGCATGGTAAATTACCGTGCTTAAATAGCATGCAATATGTGTACTTGCATACTATTGGTTAAACGTGGTTAAACGGCAATTTGCTTTTTTCTCATTGGTGCAACGTAAATAAATTTGAATTTAATTTACGCAATATGTCGGCGATTGATTTGTGTCGTTACATAAGTATCAAATTAATAAATAAATACGATCAACATGGAAGCTAATCTTAAGTTTAAGGGCACTAGCAAATTAGCTCAAGATATGGCAGGAATGAATTTAATAGATGTGAGTGAGAGTAGAAGTAAAGACTGATCACGACCTGGCATCTATGGGGTTCTCAGACAACAATAGGTTAGGAGCCTCTACATTATGGCTGGTTTAGAAAAAATGGAGGATACAGAACAGTTAGACTTGAGAAATATAGTTTAAATAATAATTCTGAGGGATTTAGTTGTTCTAAAATAGATGATCATGTGGCATATGTGGATTTTACGTGTCTGGCATCTCAGAGGCTCTCTTTTGTTAGTGACCAAACGGCCTTTGTAGTATGAACTTAATAAATATGGACAAGAATGCTAGCACATCGGTGTATCAAGAATGAAAACGACGGCATCTATGGGGTTCTCATTAACTAACAAGGTTTGAGTATCTACAAGGCCAGTTGGTCTTTAGTGCCAAATGAAATTTATAATAGTAATTACTATAATTAATTACCTCTTTAAAATAATCTAAATTTTTGAATAATGCAATCATTTTTACAGTAATAAAACACGTTAAATTATCTAAATATAAATCAATTACATTCAACCCTATACATCCAACTTTTGATTTGTACATCATTATTTCAATTGTTCGGCTGGTGAACTTTGTTGCCAAATAAATTTATTATTATTATTATTATTAAAATAAACTGTTAACATTAATTTTTGATGGAAATTTGACAGTACAATATATCATAAATATTTTTATACTGCGTTATTTTATAGTTTTATTAACGAATTATTGGACCGCACATATTGTATTTATACATAAAGCAAACTAAAGAACGAACAAAATTCATATTTTCTAAGAAAATGTGGAGAATTTATATGCAAGATCGAGGCATATATTGATGCCTATACATCTGGTTGAAACATTGAATGTATAATCTGGTCAATTTTATGGTCCTAAAGAGCACTGCTTTCAGTATCAATATGTATCTTTCTGGACAATTGGACTGTATGTGCCCTTTGGTCAATACCATAAGAGAGCCACTGAGATGCCGGGCTCAGTATGATAATCATCTAATTTAGAACAAACGAATCCCTCAGAATTGTTATTTAAACTGCATTTCTCAAGTCCAACTGATAATTGCTCTGTATCCTCAATGTTTACTAAACCGGCTTTAATATTGGAATAAGATTTCTTGCAATATATATCAAAACAATAAGTTTGCTCAACCTAATACGCTGATATCCACAGATGATAGAACGATAAGGTGGTGACCTTGAAAATGAATATCCACTTCAATTACATTGTAACACGCGGCTCCGCGTTACAACCCAACGATGTTCGATTTTGACAAATAGAGTGCTCTTTAAAGTCAAATAATCTAACTCTGTTCTTACACAATATTTGTCTTAACTGTGATTTTAGAAACAATCTCTGTTATTTTCAAGTAGGTTTAATTGAGATTTCATGAACTGCAATTTTATTTTTAATAAATAGGGCTGTTTATAAAATAAACACAACCGCGCGCGAGACGCATGGGACATGTGGTGGATTATTGTTTCACAGTAGATTTATTTCGCTCAGTTGGATTATTCGCAGTGTACGCGAGGGATTTACTATTCACATTTAAATATGCCTATCCGATTTCCAGAGAATAATGGATTATTATAATGACATAAGTTAAAAACATAACAAAAAGTGAACCAAGGAATTGTGAATTTTTGTCATTGAAGTCTTTACACGAATTTCTTCAATTTATTTTCAGTGACAACTTTTAATAGTGACTATGTTCATATCATCATATATTTTCAATCGGTTGCATATATTCATTTCAATTCAGACATTTGTGAAAGCATAATTGCTTGTGTGCAAAATATGCTATTTTATAAACAGAGCTAATTTTTCTACCATCTAGTGCAGGGACAATTTTGTTTAACTGTGACTTGTGCTTGAAACATTCACCTTTGTGAACAATGTTTTACTTTTGCCGTCTAGAGTACGGAAAACTTAGTTTGACTGTGACTGGTGTTTAATAATAATAATAATAATAATAATAATAATAATAATAATAATAATAATAATAATAATAATAATAATAATACATTTATTTGGCATCAAAGGCCAACTGGCCCAACCATTGAAATAGCAAATCAAGGGTAGGATATGTGGAGGTGAGTGGAATTGTGACTAGCAATGTATTTAATAGCAGGGGGAGGGGTTGGAGAGGGAAAAAGTTATCATTAACATCAAGATAGTTCCATCTGGTTAAAAATAAATATAAGCGAAGTTCCATTTGACTAGAGAAGATCAATTGGAGATAGTCCGTGAAGTATCAGACATTCATTTGTGTTAAAATTTTATTTTGTTGCCGTCTAGTGCACTGTCAATTTGGGCTGCTTATGAATTCATACGCGGAATCTTTCACAATACATTTGTAATCCCTTATATCAGTCTTTTGTCATCATCCATCGGGAAAAAGCCGGGAATTAATCAGGTGCACGGATCTCCACAGCCGCTACCAAACTAATGTAGGGAAGAATTAATCTCGCAAAAATGTCTCCTACAACATGATGCAAATTAGAGATCCTTCCAAATAATGTGTATTAAGAACGATAGATGGATGCAAATTTCAATACTTTATTAACAAAGAGAATCATGGCAGAACCACTCAGCAAAGCGTACCATGAAATTCAAAATCTTTACTCCAACTCTCGTATAAAAATTCATCAAGACAAGTAAAAAACTTAGACAATATGAACAAATGAACCTTCAAAAAATTCAAATATTTTTAAAAAACACAATGTTGTTTTACGAAACCAGCGATAACATCAAATATGCAAAAAATAAACTTTGATTTGTTTTCATATGAGGACTTGATGTTCAATAAATTAATGAACCTCCACATACACTCTCATATTTTGAATGCAATTAGTTTATTGATTATTGATCCGAATATTTTTATATTACTTAAATACTATTTATATAATCAAAGAATGAGTATTCAAAAAACGATTTGATATCAAAATCGGAAAGAGTAAAAAGTGGAATTCCACAGGGATCAAGTTTTGGGCCAGTTTTATTTAAAATCGTATTTGAACATTTCGAAACTAAGATCCTTAACGGTCGAGTTTGCATATTCGTTGATGATTTAAAAATAATCTTTTCAATTAATCCAAAAAATGTAGAATTCTCCAAAAATAATGTGACATTATATTTGTATAATTTGAATAGATATTTGATTACACTAGGGCTGAGAATAAACAATAAAAGGACAAGAGCTTTAAAAATAGGTAACAGAACAGAATTTAATTATGTTTATTTTCATGATGTTGTGATTAATGATGTTTTTGAGACTAAACTTATGCAAGAAATAAAGTGTAGGGGTCTTTCGCGGGGTTAGTATCTAGTTCGTGAATTTTATACCCGTCCTACATATTAATGGTGGCTATTATTACCACCCGTGCGCCTAATCAGTCTCTGATCCTTTTCGGATGGTTGATATGAGAAAACCGAAACTTGATTTCATACATATATTAGATATAATGTTGCAATTAGAAATATAATTCACAGTTAGTCTAAATTGAATATATGTTGGTCAGCTGAAAAAACAGATTTTTATGCAAAATAGGCTTTAAACACCATTCACAGTTAAACTAAATTGTCCGTCTCCTAGACGGCAAAGATAAAAATTATTTTATCAATAGTATTAAAAAAATGAGGTTAGATATGATCGATAAAGAAATTAATTCATCACTACTGATAATCCGTCAAAGATCAGAGAGAATTATTTTGGCCAAACTGAAGAGTAATCCTAGACTAGGATACAAACTCCTCACAGACTACGGTAAATATAAGGAAAAATTAAACCTTATATTACCTGTGAGTAAAACTGATTATGAATTTCTCTGTGAATTGGATGAAGTATTTGGCAACTTGTTGTGTAATCCACAGAAGGAAAGCAATTTTATTGGTCTACCGGATCCTTCGGGAAACCAGGTTCTAGGACTTGTTATTGACAGTGATGCATTGATAGAATTAATGTTAAAAATAAAATCAAAAAAACAAAAATATCACCTTGGTAAATCGATTGATAACCTACTTCAATTACCTTTAAATTTTATGAATGCGCTCTGCAATTTTATAAATAGAATTTTGAAGAATGGGATATTACCAATCGATATACTAACAATAGTAGCTAAACCTCTGCCTAAAGTAAGTAAGCCAACGTGTGCCAGTGATTACAGATTAATCTCTATTATCCCTTCGTTTTTGAAGATAATAGAACGATTGATACTTGATCATTTAGAACGTATGCTACCGGCTGATTTCGATATATGCCAATATGGCTTTACGAAAGGCAGGTCGACAACTACAAATATGCTCTCTATGTGGAAACATGTAATTACATTAGATGAGAAAAAGTTAGATGCATTAATTGTGTTCATAGATATCTCAAAAGCTTTTGACTCTATATCTTTTGATGCTATTTTGAATGCGATTAATTTATTGAATATTGATCCGAATATTTTAGGATTACTTAGATACTATTTATATAATCGAAGAATGAGTATTCAAGTAAACGATTTAATATCTAAATCGGAAAGGGTAACAAGTGGAGTTCCACAGGGATCAAGCTTGGGGCCAATTTTATTTAAAATTGTATTTGCACATTTGGAAACTAAGATCCCTAACGGTCGAGTTTGCAAATTTGCTGATGATTTGAAAATAATCTTTCCAATTGATCCAAATAATGTTGAATTCTCCAAAAATAATGTGACACTAGATTTGCATGATTTAAGTAGATATTTGTTAACACTAGGGCTGAAAATAAACAGTAAAAAGACGAGAGCTTTGAAAATAGGTAACAGAACAGATTTTAATTATGTTTATTTTCATGATGCTGAGATTAATGATGTTTTTGAGATTAAACTTATGCAAGAAATTAAGGATTTAGGCATAACTATTCATTGTACGGCTTCTGCTGAGAGACATATTGAAAGGATAGTAGGCAATGCCAAGAACAGATGGGCATTACTAAATAGAAATATTATATCGCATGAAATAAAATTTAAAATGTTTATAAGAATATCGGCTTTACGTCAGAGCACGAGAAAGATGACTGTCTGCCTTTCCTAGATGTACTATTAAAGGAAGAAACTAATGGTAAATTAAACAGAACAATTTACCATAAACCAACATGGTCTGCACAGTATTTGCATTACAGCAATTTTGTGCCGTTTCAATATAAATTATCAACAAGATTTAAAAGAAACATGTTGCGCGACAGGAAATAAACAATTTACCTGATTTTCGGATTGCGTACCGAAATATTTGAATCCACTGTCATCATGATTTTTGCAGATATTTCGGGCTCCAATTACAGAGGCCCTTTTCAATGACAAACACATCACACACTTAGTTGACAATCAATATGTCAAAAGGAAATATTAATTTAAACCGCCTCATTTATACTTGTTTTTAGATCTCTTAAGCATAACGTTTTTTTATAAAAATGTTAGGAAAGTGTATGTTAAATTGGTTTGTGTATGTGTCTACATGTATACACTCTTCGCAATGAGATTACAGTGATATAATGACAATTTATGACAACTCACTAGATAAGCGTACGTCATGCCTGTGTGTATGTGTTCTCATTTGTTTTGAATTGAGGAGTAATCAGTTAATGCAAGTGTACACTCATCCCAGTGAAATTACAGCGATTTGGCAACATCTGACTATTCACTGGATAAGCGTGTTTGTGTGTATGTGCGTGAGCGTTTACTTAAAACTGAGAGCTAATCTGTTACATGTAATTACAGGCACGTGTAACGGTCATACAAGTAAAACTAAAATGATAACTGTCATTTCCTAACTGCACACGTCAGACCTATTTTACACTTACTTTTCTAAATGAAGTAATTACGAGTGGCATTTCGGTGAGGAGGGGGAATGACACTATTAATAGAGTAAATAATTAATAGGTAGCAAAATTAAATTAGAAACGGATAAAGTGTTTCAATAGGGTAGAAAGTTAAATTAAACGGTACGTAAAAGTAATTAAAAATTGCCTGATAAAGACGATACCAGTAATAGTGCAAAGGAAATAAAATAAAAATAAACCTTGCCATCATGTATTGATAAATGTATGTTAAAGGCGCTACACTAACAACAGAACGAAGATAACAGATAAAATAAGATAACAAGTAATCAAGGATGAAATAATAAGATAATCAAAATAAATTAGGCGATATTGAATTAATCAATCTCCACCTCTGTAAGTTAATATCAGTCCAGTGTTCGTATTCTTTTACTTGAGCGAGTTTCTGATTCTGATTCTGATTCGTGCAATCTTCGTTTTCTACCATTATTTAGTGCTGTATTCCAAATTGGACCTAGTGATTTTTCTACGGCTGTTTCATTCATTATATCATTTCTCGATTTAATTTCGATGGATTCTCTAATCAGTCTAGTCGATCTGCTACGGCTACAAATTGATATACGTCTGCATCCATCCCAATTAATTGTGTGTCCTGTCTCTACTGTATGGCGTGCAAGATCTGACCTATTAACATGGGCATACTTGCATGCAGTTTTATGTTCCCCTCTTCTAACCTTATTTGGGCGCATGGTTTCACCAACATACATCAAGTCACTGTCGTTAAATGGAATTTCATATACTCCTGATGTGTCCAGCGGTTCTATTTTTTCCTTTTGGTTGGGAAGTATAATACCTAGTGTAAGGGTCTGTTTTAAAATAGTACGTATATTGTATTTTGATGCCACCATTTTTATTTTCCTACTTAGTTTAGAGTCAGTTATAACCATTAGCCTCCGGTCATCTTTTAATTTATTTGACTTCACGTACTTCCAGTCATGATTAAATTTACTTATAACGCTCATTATAGTTGCTTCAATTAACTTTAGAGGATACCCATTAGCACTGAATAGTTCTCGCAGTCTCCCTAATTCAATCTCTCTATGTTTTTTATCTGTTAATCTTAAGCTTCTTACTATCATCGATTTTAAGATACCGATTTTCATTCTATATGGATGATTTGAATCGAAATTAAGAAGGATACCTGAGGAAGTATCCTTCCTATAAACATCCCGTTCTAGTTTTGTACCATTTCCAATTAACTTGACATCCAGATGGTCTACGATTTGTAATTCTCCACTGAGTCGACATTATGGTATTCTCCAACTCAATGTCCGAACATATGCAACATATTGACATTCTACTTGTACGTCTAGAAGACTATGGCCCCCGGCTTCATGGCAACAAATGTGTCTTTGCACAAAAAACAATTGAATTCCTCGGTCATTAAATTTCCGAGAAAGGCATGACACGTCTACCTGCTAAGGTTCGTGCCATTCAAGATCTACAGCCTCCAACCACCGTTCGAGCGTTACGATGATTCTTGGGCAAGATGAACTAATACCCTCGATTCGTACCTTGCCT
This sequence comes from Eudiplozoon nipponicum, assembly GCA_029291075.1. Classification (NCBI taxonomy): domain Eukaryota; kingdom Metazoa; phylum Platyhelminthes; class Monogenea; order Mazocraeidea; family Diplozoidae; genus Eudiplozoon; species Eudiplozoon nipponicum. The sequence continues at coordinate 30,869 of JAQBSW010007902.1, forward strand.
TACCAAGAGTCTGGCACGTCTTCACAAATATCTCGTGCCAGAAAGCCGTTTTGTCAAGAAATCACAACTTATTCAGCTCAACATGGACGAAATGAAAGCTTACGAGGATGCCAAAAGGGCCTTATGCATAGCGACCATGCTACATTCGCCTGATTGGTCTCAAACTTTTGAATTGATCAAGTATGTACCGTCCTATTATTCCACATTCTTCTACCAAATATATAGTGGTTGAAGGGCGTAATACCGGCTCCTACTGATGAGTCGCCAGTAAGCACGAAACGAATGTGCATGAGATTATACTTACCGTTCATGCTGCCTTTGGTTTATCCTTCTGGTCACAACTGAAATAATTTGTTACTAGGTTCGCAAAACCTAATACATACTTGCATATATATTAGTTCTTGGCAACAAACCGTATTTAACTGCAATATTTTGAATTGATCACTGACCCATCTAACGTTGTCACAGGCGCAGTACTTTAACAGTCCATCAATGGCATACACCGATATATCGCGTTCTTCTCGCAAAAACTACAACCTCGCGAGGCGCGATATGATACATAAGGAAAGAGTTACTCGCAATCTACCGGTCGATTCTACACTTTCACACTTATCTGGATTGCTGAAAGTTGAAGAACTACACCGACCACCTTCCTCTACTCCCGATGCTCAGAGGAAAGAAAGAGTCTTTATATTCACGACGTGTCAACTCGCAACTCATACGAATACACGAGAATGAATATGAAATCACTCATGTCAAAGGATCAGAAAACGTAGTTGCAGACTCTCTGAGCCGTTCTGCATAATACTATGCCTCTATCCTTTGTCCTTCACCTATAAGTACTCAGGAATTTTAAGCAGCACAGCAAGATGATCCATCATTTCGTACATTTGATGTCAATAGCCTGAAAACATTTGATTATGATGGAACTCTGCTGCAGTGTGAAATAACCGGCATGGGCCCTCGGCCATTTATACCTGAAAAACTCCGACACGAGACCTTCGAGGTTTACCATTCAATGAGCCATTCATCTGGCAAAACGTCAGCGGAAATTTAACCAGAACATAGTTTTGGCCTGGCATGCGGCGAGATGTCAGGGAGTGATTATAACAATGTCTAGAATGTCAGAAATGCAAAGTGACGAGACACACCAAAACGGCGCCAAAAGTCATACAAGTGCCCAAAGTACGGTTCGCGCACGTAAACGTTGATCTGGTAACCTTACCTGCCGTGAAATATATACGCTATCTACTGTCAATACGGGATCGCACCACTCGATGGTATGAGACCATACTACTGCTAGACATGAAGCAAGACACTGTCAGTTATGCTTTAGAGCTCAATTGGTTCGCTCATATTGGTGCTCCAGCTGAAATGACAACCGATCGTGGCGCACGTTCCTCGTTGAAGAGTTCGCTGCCCTACCTAAAAATTATGGTGTCAAACACTCCGTGACCGCGGCTCGTAATCCTAGAGCAAATGGTTTCGTCAAAAGGCCACACCGGGAACTGAAACCGGCCCTCAATGCCAGCCCAGAAGAAAATTGGCTTGTGGCTTTGCCAAAAGAACTCCTCTCAATTCGTAAAAGACCTCGAGATCCTATCAAATTTAGCTCCGCTGAAGTAGTATTTGGCGAATGTCTACGGCTGCCTGGCGAACTTGTCCGATCACGGCCTGAAACTGCGATAACGATAAACCAACCGGCATTTCTGTCACCACTTCGCAGTTAACTACAATATAACGCTCAGAATCGGCAGATCTCTCCTACACGCCAGCGACATGGTACAATATATAAACGCGAAGATTTTGATAGCTGCAAATGGTTCTTCGTCAACAACGACATGGAAAACAGGATTCTAGCTAAACCAAAGCGCCGTCCTTATCGTGTGTTAGATCGACGTCATAATTACATAATTATGGAAATTAATGGCAAAGCTGAAGCTGTCTCCAAACACAGAGTATCCCCGGCCGATGTTGATCCCAATAAACCACTGTTCCACGATTTTGACTTATCAGGCGGCGAATAAACAATTATTCCATCTCTAGACAGTTTTGCTGACCACAGGCTGACGCCCGGCATCTCACCAACAACAGAACCACCTGAAGCCGTCACGCTTCCGCGAGATGTAGAGTAACCAGAGTTAGTGTCGACAGAGCCAACATCAGTGTTTTCTCATTACGGCAGAGCCATAACACCTCCTGTAAGGTTAGCCCCCTTCATTGTGTCCTATTTTTCAATTTCGGGGTTGTATGCAACACGCGGCTCCGCGTTACATCCCAATGAAGTTCAATTTTGCCAAATGTAGTTCCCTTTTAAGGTTAAATAGTCTTATTGTGGTTTTACACATTATTTCTCGTAATTTTGAATTTAGCAACAATTTCTGTTAGTTTTAAGCAGTTTTAATCGAGATTCCTTGAACTTCAAATTTAGTTGTAATTAATAGGGTTTTGTTTAATAATAATACACACCCGCGCGCAATAAGCAGGTAACATGCAGTGGATTTATGTGACAACGCTCAAAGTCAGGATTTATATATTTTGTGTGATCTAACAATTCCTACATGACCACTAACAGTGCAATTAAGACTTTATGGATTTATATTTTGTGTATTTCTCAATCATTTATCCGAAACCCTACAGTTCATTGGATTTATGTGATTTAACACCCACACCCTAGCATACAGTGAATCACTGTGACAACGCAAAACTTGGATTTATATTTTGTCCTTATTGTGACTACTTTTATACGATTTTTATCATTGCTTTGCAACATTATGTACAATAAAACATTGATTTTTTCCTGAGCTTTCTCACATCACACTTTGGGAAAGGGCCAGGGATGAATCATGAACGCGGATCTTATTAACAGCTACCAGGTATTTGCTAGGAGGACAATATCGCAATAAATAGACAACTAGCACGCAGAACCTTTTATATTTACTACAAAACCTCCTACAGTTTAATTGATATCGGGAAGCAAATTAACAAATCTCCCTGTGATTAGTTTATTATGGAACTGACAATCCATTCTGCTGTGATTTGATTGGCTGTTTTTGTACAAAATTCTTGTATACTATTCTCTTAATACTATTAATAAAAGCCTTAGCAGAGATTTGTTTCATCATTGCGAATGACCAGTCGTTATAATTGGTTTGGTCTGAAAAGTATTAGCCTGAATTAGATGAAATTTTATGTGAGTACGGTGTACTATAGAATGAAATAGTAATATGTGATGTTTCACCGGGCGTAGCAAATAAATGACTTAGGTCAACGATCACGTAGATCTCATGTCCAGTGGAGCATTTGTCAGTAATGAACCTCATGAATTAGATTAAAAATGTATTTCATAAATAAAAGTACAGTTTGTCGTTCAATTTAGGATTAGTGGTATACTCAACACAAGCTTCAGTTGCGAGCAAATGTTTGAAAGTCTCGAAATGCAGACTAGAATCTTGAGGTATGAATGAGGTCTTGTAACACGCGGCTCCGTGTTACAACCCAACGATGTTCAATTTTGACAAATATGGCACTCCTTAAGGTCAAATAATCTAACTCTGTTCTTACACAATATTTCTCTTAACTGTGATTTTTGAAACAATCTCTGTTAGTTTCAAGCAGTTTTAATTGAGATTTCTTGAACTGCAATTTATTTGTAATTAATAGGGTTTTTTATTAAATATACACACCCGCGCGCAATACGCAAGGAACATGTGGTAGATTATAGTGTCATAGTGGACCAATTTCTCTTCGTTGGATTATTCGCAGTTTATACAAGTGGCTTACTGTTCGCATCTAATTATACCTATCTGAATTTCAGAGTACAATGGATTATTATAATTAAATAAGTTAAAACCATAGCAAACGGAGAATTAATTATTTGTGAAGTCTTTTCATTGAAGTTTTTACACGATTCTGATCTATTTATCACCAGTGACAACTTTTACCAGTGACATTACTCATATCATCATATATTTTCAATCGTTTACATATGTTAACCGCAGTTCAGCCATTTGTGAAAGAATGATTGCTTGTGCATAAACTTTGTAAACAGTATTCATTTTTTGCCGTCTAGATCGCGGACAATTTTGGTTCACTGTGACTTGTGTATAAGTCATTCAGTTGTGTTAACAATTTAATTTTATTGCCGTCTAGAACACGGTCAATTTGGACTAACTATGAACTAACATGCAACGTTATTTACAATACATTTGTGATCATTCGTATTAGTCTTCTCACATCACCCATCGGAAAAAGGCCTGGGATTGATCATAAAACGGATCTCAACAGCCGATACCAATAACATGAAGGGAGAAAATAACCCCTCAAAACTCCTACAGTCTAACGGGATTCGCATAAGCATATGAAGGTAAATATTTAAGAAAATGCTTTTATACATTTCAGAAACAATCTTTTTCAAGGAATTGTTATTGTAACATCATGCTCAATATCAGTTTTAGCATTTATGATTTGACGTGCCGCCGTTCTTTGTGAAATCAGTTTAGGATATCTAGCTCCTACATTTATCTATGTCATATTTATTTTACAAGAGTTATCCAATTTACTTTATCAGTAGAAACAATATATTTTTTGGAATCGTGCAATTTATTTAGTTTTGACTTTGCAGGCATGTTATCTAATTGAACATCGATTGAGGACCAGCAAAGGATTGCCGTAAATGCTCTGTGCGATTTGCTAATTATGAAACTATTGGCGGAGCGCGCTACTTGTATTGAAAAAGACGCTAAACTGGGTTTTAGTTAGAATTGGGGATCGCAAAATGTATAATATTTATGGATCAGCTTACCACTTTGGTATTTCACCTGCGATGGATCAATCAAGGTACAATAGTAATATAACGTGTTAACATATTCGAATTGGTACAGTTCTGGCATCACAAATGTTTATGGTTGTTTGTAGGAGTCGGCCCTCTATAGTACAATCTTCGGCTTTAAAAAAGCAGCTAATTAATTTATTAATATTAACATTAAATTACTAAAAGCATCTAGAATTAATTTTTAAACTGTTAGAATATATTTTTTATATGCAAAATTTGAATTTTTCTGCTGCGAACATTTAATTCTGCAACGCTCCTTTCCAATAAATCCAAGTTCTCTAAAAATAAAAAAATAGAATTGTACGATTTGAGTGGATAATCGATAATATTAGAGCTGAGAATAAACTTTAAGAAGAGGAAAGCTTTAAAATAGCTAATAAAACAGAATTTAATTGTTTATTTTCATGATGATGTGATTAATGATGTTTTTGAATTCAAACTTCAACAAGAAATTAAGGATTTAGGTATAACTATTCAATGTACAGCTTCTGCAGAGAGACACATTGAAAGTAAAATTAGATGCGCTAGGAACAGATGGGAGCTAATAAATAAAAATATCTTATCTAACAATATAAAATTACAAATTGATATTATTTGGATTAGGCTGATACTGGAATGTGCCGTCGCTACTTGGAATCCAATGAAAAAAGGGTTTGTCGAATCAGCTAGAATCTGTACAAAGAAAAATTATGAAACATACATGCCCCGTTTCCTGCACCACATACGCCATCAGATTAGATTATGTATCATTGCATATTTTATGGTTAAGAAGGATGTATTACACTTGAATTAGTGGTTCGGGGCCTATACAAAAATTATACAATCTTATCAATTGTTTTGGTTTTCATTATGATAATACTTTCTCGTTTTTGAATAAAAGACAAGGATAATTGTGATCAGCGACATAAAAAATTGAAAAAAATTTCTACTATCTGTATTATTATATTGGAAATGTTATGCTATATAGAATAGAATAGAATTTTTTGGATTCAAACCACACATATTTCATCGAATAGATAATAATAATGGAAAATGTACAACATAAAGAAGATATCACATCACATAAATATATGCAATTAATCTCATATAGGTAGGTTAATCACGCTAGCTCTGATGTACGATATATCACCATTAGAAAATTGAGCAGTAATATCACTAAATACGTCATATCAATATTGATACAATTATTATGATAAAGGAAAAAACGGTCTTTTTATTTATCCTATTTGTACAATAATTCATCATATAAATAGCTATAGACTCATCATCAAAATTCACAGACCTAAAAATAGAATAAATGAAGGTATAATTCGAATGTTACATTATGCATAAATGAGAAACATAACTAGCAATTTATTATATTTAGTGCTGACTAACATGAAGATATACTTCATAACATTTCAATTTAATAATACAGAATTTTAAAAAAACATATCAAGTAGATATTTTTCTAATCACAATTATCCTTGTCTTTTATTCAACCACGAGAAAATATTATCATAATAAAAATTAAAAAGATCAGTAGGATTGTAGATGTTTTCTAGTTCAGTACATAAAAATTTAAAAGACATCTTAGATGGAGACGTTTCTCTAAGCCCTTTTGGCAATTGATTGTAAATTTTATAAATTTTCGTATATCGTCATATTAGTCAACATTACAAATAAATAATTGCTATTCATGGTTTTTATTAATGTATAATATTATATTCGAATTATACCTTATTTTTTCAATTGTCGGGTCTGTGAAGTGCGATGCTAAATATATATCATTAATTAATTTATATATTCGATCAAATAAAAAGAAGGTTTTTTGCTTATATCATGATAATTGTATCAAAATTGATTAAGCATATGCAGTGATATTGTA